>JAHWFO010113004.1:3511373-3607195 GCA_023313115.1 Rhysida immarginata | reverse complement strand
AAAAAAAAATCATATCCTGCAGCAAAACTACCAGTGTATATTAAAAATCTTTTAGTTCAGCCCATTCTTGAATTCATTCTTTACCAGAAAAAAAAAATTCTATGAATACAAAATTTTGTAGCTTTTTTAGGAACAAGTACCCTTTTTTCAAAAGTAACTATAATTCAAAGAAAAACTATTAAGCAAATCTTAATCAAACTTGGCAGTTATGTTTTTTAATAATTGTAACTGAAATATGTGTGCAAAATTTTATAACATTCTGACTAGTAAATTGTAAGATAACATTAATGATAGTAGCCCCTCAATGAAATAACAGGGCACTACTAGAGTCAAACTGCGAGAAAACAAAGCAACTCTCCTTATGAATTTGTTGACACGGCTGAAAACCGATGGACTGGCTTTCTTCTATTGTTGTAGGCCATGGTCAAGCGATGAGTTTAAAGGACAACTCTACGCAAAAAAATCTATTATAATTTTTTTACAGAATACAATTCTTTGATATAAATATAGCACATTTCCGTTGAAATTTTTAAATTTGGTACATAATTTCAATGCGAAAAACGGTGCTTTTTCACTCCTTTTCCACTGGCCATTTTTTTCCGGAAGTGACATAGTTTGAGGCAAACGAGGCCAACGAAAAGACAGGCCCTGATGGAGAAAAGTCACCTGACCAACAATCCAACCTTCATTGTTTTCAACAAATGAAAAATTTTGATTGTTAAAATCCAAGATGGCAACAATGGAGATTACATTGTTGTTAGGACTACACTGCTATACGGATTACATTGTTTTTCTATGCTTAACTCCAACTACGTCACGGCCATACCCAAGATGGATGCCTACCCATTTCAAAACATGCTCATTAATTTCGTTTTTTCACACATTTAGAGTTCGAATTAAATTTTTTTAAATATGCCACGATGTTATTAATAGGTTAGGCTTTCAATTTAAATAAAGTTGTATATGACCGTAGAGTTGAGGCCTATGATAGCTGGTATTCAGAACTATATTAATAGTAACACAAAAAATTAGGAGGCATTACTTTTCAGCATGCTTTCATAGGTACAGTCTCATAGCTTTTTTTTTTTTCCTTCCTTGTTTTATTTTTCAACATTGAAGTCAAAGTCAAAGTAAAGAAAAAAGAAAGATAGAAAGAGGTTAGACCAATATATGGGCCTTTTGTAAGAAAACTTTCTAATCTAATGTCCCCCTCCCACAAATTCATCTACAAGGTGATTTAATTGAAGTTACACTGTTTAATCAGACCCCTCCAGAGCCTGTTCTGCTGATCGGATTTTGATGAAACTTGGAATATACATTATATAGACTACAGAGAAGAGACTTTTGCAATAAAATAAATTAGTTCAAATTTCAACCACTAGCTGACACCTATCATGCAAGAAAGGGCACTAAGCCAATTAGGAAGTTTTAAAATGTCACTAATCAGCTGTAAAATCATTCTTCATCATGCTTTTACAGAAGAAAGATCGAAATTTACTAATCAAGTTATCTTATCAGAACTGCAGTGATGGTTCTGCTGCACTGCGAGAATTTCTATGCTTGAAAGACTTGTGAAAAAAGCCTATGATATGTAATGGTTTGAAAAAGATGGTACTGAAGTTAAAGAGACTGGGGAGTTGGGTGTGCTGAGAGAAAGAGGACAGAGACTGATTTCAAATGAAAGTGTGGAAGGAGTCGCTGTTGCTATGGTTGAAAAAGTGCCCGGTTCCCAATATTCTTCAACAAGTGCTTGAGCAGTGCCACATGATCTGTCTCTCCCTTGGTCTACAGTATCGAAAGTTCTGCGATACATTTTTAAAAGTGGTATCCGTCTTTATCTTATCTTGTACAGAATCGCAGAATGATAATCTGTGGCACTTACTCCTTTGAGGGAGTTTTGCGCCGTCCCGGTAACAACGACTGCTACGAGATGACAGTAGCAGCCGGGACCGACGGCTTAACGTGCCCTCCGAAGCACGAGGGGGGGGGGGGTCATGATGGAAGAGCTGCTGGCGGACGAACAAACCATTGGCTCTCACCAGCTGCTGAACAACCAGCACTGGCCACTCAGCAAATGGGTCAGACTAAAGTCCCCCAACAGCTGTGCCCCAAATAGCCGTCCCATCCAGCAGTGGTCCTCAAGCCACTGACTGTCACCCAGCCAGCAGTTGGCCATGCCTGAAGTTGCTTAACTCCATCGATCAGCGAGCCAACCGACGAGACAACCAGTCCACAGATACTCCCAAGTGGTATCCATACACGATCCATGTGCTGCAGAAGCTGCTCCCTCAAGACCTGGATCAACGCACCGATTTTGCTTGCAGGTTTTTAGCCAGAATAACTGTTGACAATCCATGGCCTTGTAACATTTTGTGGTCTGATGAGGTGCATTTTACCCTAGATATTCAGAACTCCCACATCTGCATGAACAGCCTCTGCATTCTGATTTCATTACCGTATGGTGTAGTTTTTATTGCTGATTTCATTCTTGGCCCCTTTTTCATTACAGGTGCTCGTTACTGCGAACTTCTGCAGCACCAAGTCATTCCTGCCTTCAAGAATGAGAATGTTTAGTCACTACTGTCTTCATGCAAGATGGTGCAACACCTCTTATTGCCCAACAAGTGAAGGAACTGCTTCGTGGCCACTTTGGAGATGATCGGGTAATTTCATTCTCTGGACACGAGTCTCTGTGACTTCTGATTGTGGGGATTCCTGAAAGACAAGTGTCTATGGAGGAAGCATACAGAGTCTGCCTGAATTGAAAGCAAGCATAACACGCCATGTTACTGCAAATCCTCAAGAAACCATTTGCGCAACTATTGAACACGCTATAACGCGATTTGAACCTGTGGTTTAGACAAATGGAATGCACAATGAACAAATGCTGTAAATAAATAATTTTTTGTTTTTCCAATTTATGTTTCCTATTCTTTAAGACCACTTTTACCCCTAGTAGTCAAAATTTGAAGGTCATATCCCAAGTTTCATCAACAGAACAATACTAAGAGGGGGTCTGAATAGTGTAACTTAAATTATAACCACCCTATAACGAGGATTTTTTTAAAGCTTAATACTAGACAAATTAAACGGCTATTTGATATTAATTAATAAAAAAGGTATCATACGAGGAATAGTAGTTTTGAAATGCTCAGGATCAGTAGCCAAAAGTCGCCTTTTCATCTCATTACGACCCACACCAGGGGGACCTAAAAAAAATTATAAAATGTTCATTTAAAAAACGATTGTTCATGCATGTTAAATTAGATGTTCCAAAGCAACAATTTAAGAGATCCTGAACAAGGTTTACAGGTGATGCTATCTTTGAATGAGACTTTGACAAAGAAAACGTCAAATATGCAAACAGATCTACACAGTCTCAGCTTTAACTGAGAGTGACGTCATGAGTGAAGCAGTGACAGTTCGTCCACAGGATGAAATAGTTCGAATAATTTCCTGTATAAAAAAGTTCTTGCTGCAATCATATTTCATATTTTTCTCTTCAATATAATAAAAAAATCGGCAGATAGAAAAGCCATTTGACGAAATTAAATATATATATAAAATAAAACGAAGTCTGTCTGTAGTCGAGATTATTTGATTGTAAACTGGCAGCATCTTATTCCTACATGATAAAGACGTGTCAGAAATGAAAGATGATCGGATTTCCACGAAGAGGATTAAAATATTTTAAACATTAATTTAAAAAACAATATCTGCCAGATACCATTTGACTATTCGAGAAGCCATGCAATTATAGGACGGTCTAACGTAGCATAGCCTAAGTGAGGATACGATGTTATGCACTATGTCCGATAAGCGACATCACTCTTAACTGAAGTTGAGACAGGGTATAGTGACTGATACCTTCAATAATACAGTATTAACTGAAACTGGTATCAAACAGATTTATTAAAGATAATGCCCTATGTATACAGGTTGTTTTAATTAAACTGACAGTACTCGAGAGCCATCTGTATCTTCATCTGACAACTGGAATAGCACCGAAATTGGTAGGGGACGAAGAATTCCGCAGAAAAATTTTTTAGTTCCAAACATTACTCGTAGGGGAAAAGGTGCTGTAGTATACATGGCACAGAATTCGCATAAAGCAGACATAAAAATCTATAATGCAAATTAGCAAGTAGGCGACAACTGTGCTAGACATTCAGAGGACCAGCTCATTCATTCCACAACATTAGCAAAGACAATGTCTGGATCAGATAAGAGGGAGCACTACAACGCATTTGCTCAATTGGTACAGCAAATGCTGTGGCATCACTTCATTGACCAAAAAAAGTCATTACTTGCAGTTTTCTAGAAGCATGCCTTCCTCGTTCCCCGGATCTAACTCTAAAGACTTTTGGCTGTGAGATTATTTGAAGTCCAAGGTATATCTTGGGTGAAGTTCCCAACTTGACTACCTTAGAGAACAACGTATCATGGACTGTGATGAATATTCTTTGCAACATGTCACATTCGGCTGTAGAGAATATTGTACCGAGGATGAAATGTGTGGTCCACAAGATCAGTAGTCACATTGAAGATGGTGGATATCCACACTGGGGAAGGGTATGTGCTGAATAACACGTAAAGTTTCACTTCAATTTTGTCTTTGTTGTTCATTTGTCTGTTCTTTGTTAACTCCTTTTTACACTGTACAGCACCACCTTTTCCTCTGTCGGTGACGCTTGGTATTACAATTACTTTTTATTATTATTATTATTATTTTTTTGCGGATTCCTTCTTCCCATGTTGTCATTAGTCCCGTTTGCTGCCTTTCCGGTTTATACTGAGTTACAGATGGGTCCGACTGCTGTCAGTTTAATTACAAACACCATGTACACTATGCGAACAAAAGTTTAGAGGCTGCAGCTTCAGATAAAAGGAATTAGTAACTGGGGGCATCCCCTTTTGCTCTAAAGACAGCCTCCAAACTCTGAGGAAGACTTTCCATTAGTTTTTGATAGTAAGCAGCTAGAATATCCCTCCATTCCTGCCTCAGAGCACTAGTTAGTTCAGCCACGGATGAAGGACGACATGGTCTGGCTCATAGTCAACGCTGCAATTCATCCCACAGGCATTCAATGGAATAGAGATCGGAGCTCTGGGCAGGCCAATCGATTTTTTCAAACCCAACCCCATTGTCTTGAAACCAGTCATGTACAAACCTTACTTTATGGCAAGGAGAATTCTCATGCTGATACAGAAATGGCCCATCCCTTAACTGTTCCCACAATGTTGGCACAGTTGTCCAAGATGTCTCGATAAGCAACAGCATTCATCATTCCTTTAACAGAAACAAGCTGGCCCAGTCCGAATCATGAAAAAAGCCCCATACCATGATGCCACCTCCTCCAAACTTCACAGTGGGCACCACTCACTCAGGTAAGAAACATTCTTCAGGTATCCGTCAAACCCAACTTCATCCATGAGATTGCCAGTCTGTGTATCGTAATTCATCAGTCTGTGGGATACATATCCACTGTTCCATGATCCAGTTTCTGTGAGTTTTACACCACTCCAAACGTCACCTGGAATTGTTGTCAGTGATCAGCAGGTGAGCACCTTATGAGCAGCAGCACAACTGTGGAAACTCAGGGAATGAAGCTCCTAACGAATAGTGATTGTGCTGCACAAGAAGCAGAATTTCTGAACTCTGTAGCAATTATTTCAGTAGAAGACCTTTGATTACTTCAGGTCACACGTGCAAGCACTCGACGATCTCTGTCTGTCAATTTCTTAGGTCTGCAACAACAGTGCAACCTGGGTCTCCCACTTTGCTATAATATTGCCTACAGTTTATAGATTTCCCAAGGAACCAAACAATCCATTTAATGTGTACTGTTGGCAATAGGACAGCTTGAACGAATCAATCATCCAGGAATTTCCCGAGCTCGCTAATCATAAAAGAGTTGTGTTCCATCACAACAACATGAGGCTACACAAGTCAGGTCGCCCGTCAATAATTACACAGACCAACGATGAAAAATCATCTTGAATGAATTTGATTATTACTGTGATTTTTAGTGTGCTGAATCCGAATCTGCTTTTAGATATTTTCTGTCACGTCACGTTTCCAAGTTATGCACATAGAGACTGCAATGTTAAAGTAATGGGTGTGAAGAGAAGCAGCCGCGATGTTAAAATATCCATATTTTTAGGTCACAAGGAAATATGTCAGGCCACAACCTCTGAATAATTTAGAAGTGTTTTATTGAAAAACAAGAAATCTGTGGGCGATAGGGAAAAAACTGAGGTCAGATACGAATTCAGCACATGCAAAAGCTTAAGACTCAGCTCTTAATGTTAAAGATGAATTTACAAAGTTATTTTTTGTTGGCTTATGTTATTAGAGCGTGAATGGTATGTGTTCCATGCCCACTATACTGGCCTGACCTTGCGCCATTCGACTCTCTCTCATATATTGTTTGGCTCTCTTCAAAACTCCTTGCATATATAATGTTTAATTTAGATGAGGCTGTAAATCAGTACCTTGTTCACTTTTCGCTGATGAAGACAGGTCCTTCTCTGAATGAGGAATTATGAAGCTTGCGGATAGATGGCAAAAGGTTATTGAACAAAATGGGCAGTATATCATTGATTGGTCTTTAAAAAGATACAAAAAATGAGTCATGAATTTTCCAACAACCCAATACTAGCACTCTCCATCTTTCAGTTGTCATTGGTAGATACAATATGTGTCACTATGTATTTAATTAATAATAATGAATATCCTTTGAGACTAGTATAAAGCCACCATTTCTCCAGTGGAATAATTATAAACATTCTTGGAAATATTGAGACCACTCTTAATCTCCTGATCACACTAAGAATTAAGACGTCTCACCTATTAAAATGATTGGCCTGTGAATTCCTGGTCGAGGAAAAAGTTTAGCTACTTCTTCATAAGTTGCAATTTCTTCACGATCAAAATCTTATTTGAAACAAACAACAAAAATTTATTAACAAATAGCATTGAAAAAAAAATAGCAAAAGATTAATTTGGTTTATTTTATTCTTAATTAAATAAAATCAATTTTAAATCTTGGAAAAACGCAGATATCAATTTTAAATTGTAATGTTCATTCTTTAATACATGTACTGTAAAATCAATTTTAATATCAGAAGACAGATAACTTTTTATTTTTCCTGTTCACCAAGTGTCTACTGTTAAATTCAACAGAATTAAAAATACACTCTTTAACAAACACGATACTTAATATATCAATGAAGAGCTATTGCAATTAGGCAACCATTTATTTTTTGATATTTAGAAACTACCCAGTCCTATATATCAACCTGAATATATGTTAACCCTATTAAGTTAATGTTTGTATTAAAAAAAGATTTCAGACATTTTCCAAGCATCACGTAAAAACTGTGTCAAAATTCGGTATTACATCAAACACTATTTCTAATAATAGATATAATAAATCAATATGATAGAAATCTTATATGTCATTTGTACCATACATATTTAACTTTAAAATAAGTTATTTATCTATACATCTCAAATACAAATCTTGAAAAAGCTAAAAACTATGTGTTATGCATAATTTATTCAGATGGCAACGAAAAATGTAAATATGTTACCAACATTTCCCGTTGTGTTATCAAACCCAAATTTGCCTAAGCAGTACTTTTTTAGTCAAATTCAAAACTGAAGTTGCTCTTCAGGCTTTATTAGAAGAAAAATGTGAACATCTAACTGCGAAAGAAAGAGGAAAAACTCGAATCCACTAATAAGAACAAGATTTTAAATACTGGATAAATATTTCAAAGGCTTTGCCTTCATTTTCAGTAATGAATCTGTGGGTCACAAATTAGGCAAAGTTAAAAAATTCACCTCAGAACAAAATTAATTGTTTCGTATAATTAGCAATTATATAAGTTTTAAATATTGGTAATTTATACTTAAATATTATTTGTTTCATTTTTTATCTCTAAGAATTAGTTTCAAATGCTTTAGTTTACATGTTGTTTTCACTTTCTTTACTATGATAACTACAGAAAACAAACAAAAACAGAAGAACTGCAATATAGACTGGTGTCACCTTCTCTAACAGCCAATCGTGAAGCAACGTCATTCCTGTCTCCTGATTTGCTGACTTGCCTTTGCAAAGGCACCCTTTCTTAATGAATTGACAACACCAAAGTACAGTCCTCGACAAAATTATAGGACCAGTCAAGAGATGCAAAAATGAATTTATTTGATTCACAATCCGTGTGTACAATATAATTTGTAATGGACAATAAAACATATTTCAAAGAAAAAAAAAATCAAGTTTAAAAAAAAAATAAAACTAGCATCTTTTTTCATTTGTGAGCTACAAAACACAATGGACAAAATTATAGGACCAGTGTCATTGACAACAAAATTTTTCACTCGTATTGTTGTAATTATATATTTACAAAAAATTTTAACGTAAACTAAAACTTTGTTTGCTTTCCAATTAAACGTTTCACATCAATTAAATGGTCTGTCATCGACTCAGTCAATGTTTTCAATCTGTCGAGTGAGATATCAGACAAAATATTTGATTAAGCTTAAACAGAAGCAAAAAATGAATATCAGTATAATCCGTGCTTTTGTGATGGCACTTTTCAAATCTTTTATGGTGTGAAACTGCTTTCCACCCGAATAAACGCCTCGCATCACATCCTTCCACAAGTTCTCAATGGGATTGCGATCAGGGCTGCAAGCTGGCCAGCCCATAACACGAATTTCTTGACCATGAAGCCACGTTGAGTGGATAATGCACGGTGTATGAGCACGTTATCTTGGTGAAAGACAAAGTCTGGATTGTTCAGTTCGTCTCTAAATGGCAACAAATAATTTCCTCAAACATCTTGATAATCGTCTGCATTTGACTTCGGCTTCACAAAATACAAACTTGATTTGCCGTTGGCAGAAAAAGCAGCCTAGTTCATAACGTAACCTCCGCCTTGCACTCATCTTGAAAGTAACCGTTCTGGCTGCCTGAGATCATGCCAGTAGAATCTTATGCCATCAGGCCCATCCATATTAATTTTTTTTTTCACTAAAGATAGTATGATTCCACATTTGCGAATTCCCAATGTACTGTTTCGCAAAGGCCAGTCTTGCATGCATGTGGCTTAAAGTTAATTTATATTTCATGTAAGTGTGATTGGTGGATGCTTGGAGTACACTACGAGTTGTTCTGTCTGATATAGGAAGGTTCGGAGATGACAATGTTAGAGGATGTTGCTCCTGTGCTGGTTGAAGCCATTCTCAGGATAGCACGTTTGTCTCTTTTTGACAGGTTCGGACGTCTTCCTAGATGAAGATTTTTTTCCATAGCAATGCGGATCTTACTTACTTACTTTTCAAACCCGCTTATCCGTTAGGGTCGCGGGGGCAGCAACCCTATGGAGGATCTCCAGCGATCGCGATCTTCCGCCATCAGGCGCATGTCCTCCCTGGTAATATCCAAGCGACTCGAACCCAGATTCTCCATGTAGTCTAGCCACCTGGCTTTAGGCCGACCCCTTGGTCTCTTACCCACCGGCTTGGAAAATAACAACTGCCTAGGAAGACTAGTTTGCGGCATCCGTATCACGTGGCCATACCAGCGCAACTGAGATCTCTCAATGCGGAGAAGTAGCGGCTCAACACCTAAAGATTCCCTTATTGTGCTGCTGTACACTCTATCTAATAGGGTAACACCTGCCACACCTCTCAGAAATCTCATTTCGGCCGCTTGTACCCGCGATCGCACTCTTTCGGATCACTTAAAAAAATTGTGGACTACAGTCTTGGACTTTTTAATAATTCCAGTAATTTCTCTTTCACTCTTTCCACGGTTTTTGTAAGCTGTAATTTGAGCTTGTTGTTCACTGCTTAATTTTCTAACACAACAGAATTTTGTTGTTTACTAAAGTAATGAAAAAAACTGAATTTTTGACAGAAAAAATTCAAATTAAGAATTCAAAATTCAGAATAATCCATTATTTTGAAGGTGGTCCTATAGTTTTATCCATTGCATTCTGTAGCTCACAAATGAAAAAGATGATGTTAGTTTTATTATTTTTTTTTTTAAACTTGATTTTTTTTCTTAGAAATTATGTTTTATTGTCCATTACAAATTATACTGTACACAATATTGTGAATCAAATAAATTCATTTTGCATCGCTTGACTGGTCCTATAATTTTATCCAGGACTGTAGGATATTTCACCTACTGGAAGGATTAGTTCCATATCTGACACGAAACTTGTGTTGAACTAATGTAACAAGATCAGTTTATCGAATTCAATAGCACAAATGAAAACCAAACAACCAGGTGCTGTAAATTGTTTCACTGCCAAGAAATAGTCTTGCACAGATCCTGAATATTTGCTACAAATATATTCTTTTGTACCATCCTAAAAACATCTTTATTATTTATTGTATTCCAGGGTTCTTGTGTCTCGTCCTTCTCCTCTACATCAGTCATTTGTAATATCCTGTATTTAATAGTTTCCAAGTTTAGTTTATCCTTATGTAGCACATGTAGAAGTATCTAACACAGATTTAGGCAATGTCTAAACATTAGGTAGCATGCACATTGCCTTGGTAAACTTACATTTGACATACAATGGATGATAGGTAACATACATAATAAAGTAAGAATTTAAGAAGACAAATAAAACATCAGGATGGCTGTATGAAATAGCCTATCATATTTATAGCTTAATAGTAATGAAAAGAATGGACACAGATGGACACGCCATTTTTCAAAATTTGTAATTGTTGTGATGCATAAACTAAATTAACACATTCACCCAATACATAAAACAAATATTTTTTTATAAGGGATCCGATTTTTTTTTTTTTTTTGTATATATTTGACTTTAGAACAACAGGTCTAATAAAATGGATGAATTCTCCTTTACTTGCTTCAGCCCACATAAGAAAACCTTAGGAACATATTCAGGCATTAAGTTTGACAGCCTAACCAATTATAAATTTTCTTACCGTAAATACTCTTGTATAATGCACCCCTTGTATAATGCGATTCCACTTTTTGGGCTCAAAAAAACAGTAAAAATGCTACTGTCTTGTATAATGTGATCCCCATTTTTGACTCGTCAAGAGAAATAAAATATGCAAAAATAAACAGAAAAAGAAATTCGAATAAAAAAATGAATTAATATATTGTATTTAGGCCAACGTCAGGGCTAATATTATCTTCTTGTATAAAATGATACCACAAATTTAGGTGTTTTTTAGGCCAAAATTGTTTGCATTATAGTAGAGGATTTATGGTAACAAGAAAGTAATTGATAATAAAGCAAAGAAACGATCCATTGCATTCTGAAACCAGCAGTAAAAAATAAATTAAAATAATATCCATTTTGCTAATAGAGAGGTTTGATATGTTGAGGTTGTCCTAGGTAGAATCTAAATGAATACCTCGAGTTCTCATTATTACTTGGAATATTTAATTTTTTTTTGTTAAATCAACCAATCAATCAATCTCTCTCTCTCTCTTTCTCCTAACTTTATTTTTCCTTTCCAATTCCCATAATAGGAAAGAAATATTTAGATGGTGCACTGAACAATAAAATTTAACAAAAGAGACATATGATGGAGAGTAAGTTAGTCACAAACAGCAGTTAAAGAAAACTAAATAAAACTTCCAGACCAAAAGCACACACTTCCCAATAAGAAAGTCAATCCAGTGGCATGAAAAAAAGTGGAAATTGCTATGCTAAAAATGTAGTGATCGCATTTACGGTTACTATATGCTGAAATCAATCTTAAAGATAGTTCAGTGGGTGTCTCATTTGATAAAAATTTTCCAAACTCTAAAACAAAACTAATCTTTATGAATTTTAAGTTTTTGCCCCCCTGAAATAATTCGTCAAAAATAAGAAACCAGAAAGCTGACAAAAAATGTATTTGAATATCTTTGTATTTTTAACTTCAATTTACACAATTTCTCCTCAAAATGAAAATAGTTCACTAACATGTCAAAATATACAGAGTGATTCATAAGTCCCTCGGGGATTTCGGAAGTCAATAAAACAGTAAGCATGACAGACCTAGCGGAAATTCTCATATCAGCAGGTAGTGAATCTCTCAAAGTCTGCATTCTCAATAGTTCTTGTATATTTAGACACTGGAGGGCAGTCATAACAAAAACTTGGACATGCTTCTCGGCACGGCTCTTCTTCTGTGGCCTCAAGGTCACTAGACCTAACCCCACATATAGTTTTATCTTACGGGGTTACATCATTGATCACGTGTTCATGCCCCCCCTTGCCACGTGATTCAACTCAATTGCAAGAGATAGGATCACTCATGCAGTTGCTATCATCGACTGATGATGATGTTGAAACATGTGACAGAAGCTTCAATAAAGGACCGATGTCTGCTGCAGCACCAAGGGTATATGAGATATATGCAAAACTTGGGGAGATTCTCTGTCATTGACATGAGCGTTTCCAATATGCCTATCATAGTTCAATTGATTTCCAATACCCCAAACAAATGAAACAAAAACATGTAAATATTATTGAGGGAAAGTTTCACATTTTTGAAGTGTTTTTTAATCTCTAAATGCAAATGGATAGTAAATTTGCATGTCCCAACTATTCTCAACTCCGATTCGCCTAAGTGCTATCAAAAGTTTTTGAAAATCTGCTACATAAAACTAGGTCTACTGATAATGTACTATGACTGCAACTTACAAATGTTTTCCCTTCACAAAATTAGCATTTCATGTATGTCCTTAAAAAAATATTTTCGCTTTAAAAAACAAAAACACTGCTTCAAGCATTGCTATTATTCTAAGATTATTCACTTTTGAAGTTAAGTCTTCAAAACAAGTCACTCTCACTTACGACTAATAAGAAATTACAATGCAACCTACTTTCATCTACTGCTGCAAATTCTAAACAACTGTCACAGTAGAATTTAATTACATTCATTTGTGACTCACTGACTCTCCCTCATAACTTTAAATGCATATTCTTATACATTTAAAAGATGGAGGAAAGTGAATAGAGGTTTGAAGAAATAAATTTCAATCTTCTATAATTCAAAATACAACCAAATCAAATTCAACTAATTACAGTGAAGTCTGGTTAGCTAAAATGTATTAATGCATTATTGCTCCATGCCATCCAAATTCATATAGTTAGTATATAGGGTGTCTCAAATCTTTAAGATTAAAATTCTACAATCTAGAGAACTGTAAACTGAGTATTTTGAGGTAGGAACCAACAGTCGAAATGTATCTTTCAAGCACTTGAGCGAATAATACATGTGAAAAACGTTTATGTAAGCTGCTTTCATTTTCAGAGCAAACAATCCCTGCAAATAATAATGTATTTATCCATAAAACAATTTGTCTCTTACAAATCCTGCTGGTGGCTGTTGTATAAGAAGAAAGGCAGCTTGAACCCTAGCAAAGCAGTATTGCGTCACATGTTTGATACACCAACGATTGAGGTGTCCACATGGGGAAAAGCCCAGTCAGATCACACGATCATGCACCATAGGGCAGGACCTCCCTTTCTAATCCAATGATTAGGGAATCTGCTGCGTAGGTGGTCGCAGACATCAACATCGAAGTAAGCAGGCACATCGTCATGTTGAAAGCAACAAGATTTCAGGGTGCCTGAAACATGAATTTCCGACCATTGGTTCCCTATCTCAAAACACTGACTTTACAGTCCTCCATAATCTGTAGGATTTTGACTCTAAAGATTTGAGATACCCTTAATGGTCCAGACATATCACTATTAAACAATTCCCAGAGAATGACAGACACTAATCACATCAATTTCAAAGATGCCACTGTATATTTTTTCAGTGGTCATGTAAGTTCTTATATTGCAAATGCTCAAAGGTAAACTCTATGGTCACAAACAATTTTATCATATAGCATTTACAACTATTTCCAAAACACATTCTCAGGGTTCTCCCCAGGACCTTTTTAACGGGCGCGCCGCCCGGCTGATTTTGGCGTCCACCCGGCTGAAGAATGCACGAAAAACTGCACAACACTGCATAATATTTTATTTGTTTTTGTTTTTAATTTTTGTCCGCCCGGTTATTTTAGCTTACCGCCCACCTGATAAAATTTTCTGGGGAGAACACTGCATTCTTATAATTAATACAATTTAAAGATACCTCACATGCTAGTAAAGTGCACTGGGCTGCTTTATTTTACTCTCGTATTGTGTGAAGGACCCTTGAAATCGTAAATTGCAATGCATCACAAGTCATGAAGCAAAGCAAATATTTTCATGAAAGAATCTCAGTGTCCAGAAAGGACCATGGATAACGGCGATGATAATAATAATAATAATAATAATAATAATAATAATTTTAAAAATCTATGGAGGAATTCAATAAGGTGAACTCAATAACTTCGAGTCTGGCTATAGTATTATTGTTTAGTGGGCATTTCTTTAAAGGCTGTTCACTCAGAAAAAATAAAACAAACACTTGAAAAACATGTGTTTTTATAATAACTGGATTTAAAACATATGATCATACAATAGGTTAGGTTTTTTTGAGGAAAAGAGTGCATGGTATATTTTTTCAATTTGTGAAGCTCTACTTCTTGTCTTAATGAATTAAATTCATTTAGATTTAAACTGTCAGCTGACTTAACATGATTATATTATCCAATGAATCAATATGTACAAAACTGACCAATACCACTTGACTCCTGCAGTTGCATGCAGTATTTTTAGACAAGGTTTGTATTGTTAATTTGAAACTATGGAAACGAGATTACTGCAATGTCTTGAATGTCATTATCTGGGTAATATCTTACAGAAAATGGAGTGCAGAGGGACTGAAGACACTTTTCTTACTAATTTCCACATTTTCAGGACACTTTTCTCAATGCAATGTTAAATCTACAAGGTTCAATTGTTATTTATTTAATTACACTGTAGTAATCAATGCCATCAATTTCAATTGGAACACTGACTGCAAGATAGGCCACGACAGCTCACAAAAATAGAGAAATGACCGCTAATGAGGTTGGTATTTTTATAAAGAAGGATATGCACTTCCAAGTGCCATATATTTCAAAAATTGGGGGAATACCCTTCCTGCCAGAGTAGCAAGCTATTATTGCAGCAATTGGTGGACTCATGCCATAATAATATCTTATTTCTTTACAGGAGAAGCAAACTGTAAACAATTAAAGTGTATTATACTCCAAAAATAAAATTGGGCGTAGAATTTATTCATAGAGTTTACCTTCAATAATTACTTGTTTCCTGACTTCACTGTATTTTGTTTATAGAAATCCTTTAAAGATAGCAGCAATCATTCAATTACCAGTACTTACTAGAATCATCAATCTCCAAATTCCATCACACAAATTTCATTAATAACTTTTAAATGCCCCACAAATTAAAGTCTGAGAACACTTGTATTAATTTCCAGCAAGCAAGCAATAAAAATTAATACTGCATAAAACATGTGGTCTTCTTCCCATATGTGCACATTTGGAGGTGGACTATACTGCATAGCCCTACATTACATTTCTTTCCAGTTCCCCGTCCTCAAATACAAATTTTTTAAAGTAAAATTGCAATTATTTTGTTTTCAGTGAAAGCTTTATGCAGCAAACTTACCCAGCTAACCACTTTGAAGAAGGCAAAGCTATATGCAACATGCTCTGTGCTATACAGCATAGCCCGTTCCTGCTTGTACCATAAAGAAAGAATACCAAATTATATAAGAAATAAGCAAAATCAATTGAATACATTATCTCTAAATATGCCAGAAGCCACAGAATAAAGTTAATATTAGTACATACATCCCAAGGACATGCATACGTGAAGACAAACCACAAAGAGGACGGGAGGAAAAAAAAAAAAGAAATAAATAAAAGAGCTTTATTTAGAAGGGTGTGCAGCAAACGTATAAAGGCAAGGGAAAAGAAAAGAAAAACAAAACGAAAGAAGTCTACTATTATAACTGGTTATCTTTTTACCAATTCCATGTATGAAACTATCTTATCTCTCTATATGCAATCTTTTCTTTCTACTGTGTAAGGCTGTGGGAAGAATTTAATGTTTCAGGGTTCATTCTTCAGATACTGCGCGTACCTTCCTTTTCCATGGCATCATACATAATTTTCTTTGTTTTCTTGGTTTTCCTAGGAGTTGTCATTGGAGAGCGACCAGTGGATAACACTGGAAAAGAACAGAAGGGAACTACAACAGCGATGCCACATCTGGCCTTCTCTGGATCGAATGCATGTGTTAGTTGTTTAGGAAAAGAAAAAGATATTATCAATGTGGAAGAAAAACATTGGTAGCCATTCCTATAAGTTTCCTTTTATTATTATTATTATTATTATTATTATTATTATTATTATTAATATTATTACTGAATTCTTAAATTTAAAATTCTATACAACTTAGCTGATGCAGTAGTATAGAATTTGAAATTAAATAATTTGTTACAAAGAAAAAAAAACGATGTAAGGAAAGAATTATAAAAAAAAGGGTCTTAATATCCTTTTTCCCCCTTCTTACAACTAAGTATAATAATAATAATAATAATAATAATAATAATAATAATAATAATAATAATAAAAATATTTTAATTCTCTAGGCATTTTATTTTGGTAAAATTCACAAAATTATGTAAGTCAAGGAAAAAAGAATATTTAATTTGAAAATGAAAATAAAAATACAGTGTGTCTCAAATATTTATGTTCAAAATTTTGCAGATGGTAGAGAACTGCAAACAGTATTTTGAGTATGGAACCAATGGTCAGACATGCAAAATTATTGTCCGTAAGAGGCTGCAACACGATAGTTGCCTGCTCACTTTGATTTGATGTCTGCAAGCACCTAGACAACAAATTCCCTAATCATCGGATTGGAAGGAGAGGTCCTGTCCCATGACTAGCGCGATCACAGAGCTCACTCCTCTGGACTTTTTTCTATGAAGACACATCTTATCATCTGGATTTTTTTCCTATCAAGTCATCAGTGTATGAAATCCAGTAGGTTTTGATGCGATGCTGTTCACCAGGATACAAGCTGCCTGTCTCCTTATACCACAGAAACCAGGGATATTTGAAAGAGGCATGGAACCGAGTAGAACCGCCTGAACTTACTCGCTGATAGTGGAGTTGGAAATGTCTTAATTTTTTTTATATCATGAATTTATATTTTTATAGACAGTTTATTATCTGCCTCTTGGTTCTCGTTGACATGTGTATATTATAATAATTGTGCTATTGAGACTGGTAGTTGCCATTTTGAACACTTGCTCCGATATGTAATTTGTTGCTACGATATTGCTCTGAAGTGTAAATTGTTTACAAATAAAAAAAAATACTTGTTCTGAAAATGAAAGTAGCTTACAAAAACATTCGTCACACAGTGCTTCATGGTGCTTGAAATGTACATTTCCTATTATTGGTTCCTTCTCTCAAAATGCCCTCTAGCATGTGTAGAATTTTAATTCTAAAGATTTGAGACACCCTGTATTATCATAAAAGTATCTTTAATACAAAATAAATGAACAAACAAACATTCAACATATAAAATTAAAATCTAATGCTTCACATTTATATCTTAAAGCATTTTCAACTTTATTTAAATTCAAATGAAAACATAGAAATAAACACATCCTTTGAGTTCAACTTCCTCTCAGTCTATTTTTATTTTGTGTGCAAGTTAGAAATGAACTATATTCAACCTAAACTTCCTCCATTTATTTTATAATTTACTCATTCTTAGTAAGATTTTTTTAATGAAGAATAATTTTCACATTCTCTTATGACAAACGACACAACTACCACAAAGAAAATTACTAGTCAGGACAATAAATTTATTTGAAGCAGTTTTCTGAAGGAAATGTAAAAAAAGAATTAACTTGATTATGAGAGGACCTTGTATTATATGGAAAGTGAACGAGATGGATGCTTTACAATGCAGTTTTCATGGAAGTTTTTATTGCTGATTAGAAGAAACAGCAATATGTACTTCGCTTCTTCAGGTTTCCAAAATCTGAATTTGTCCACAAAAATTGTCTTTGCCATGCCATATTAACCTACCAAACCTATCCCCCAATGCATCTAAATTAGAAAACCCCAGAGTAAACCATCTCAATTGGGGTAATAAATGTTATATCGGACTCTATAATCAAACTCTGTCTCAAGTTTAGTTAGAATGACATCACAAGTGAAGCGGTTACAGTTTGTCCACATGAAGAAATAGTTTGAATAAATTTCTATCTGCAATCGTATTTCATTTTTTTTCTCCTCGATATAATAAAAAATCGGCGGATAGAAAAGTCATTTGACGAAATTTAAAAGAAAAAAATTAATGGCGGAAGGATACGATGTTGTGTACTATGTCTGATAAGCGACATTTTTCGGTGACGTCGCTCTCAACTGAAACTGAGACAGGGCATACTTGAATTTCCTAATACGATATGAAGAGCACAGTGCATAATTCAAGAGAAAAAGACTATAAATCCACCTAACAAACCATCTTCTTGAAACCAGGCATCCTATCCAACCCATCGAAGAAATCATGACCATCATCATGCAAATTCCAACAATCCTTTTAAAATCAAAATCTACTCTATTCTCTTCCACACCAGTCTTAATTGTTAAATGCCCAAACAAATTTTGACATTTTCCAAATTTTATCATCCATATCTGATCTTTCATCATAAAAACCATAAAAAGATCTTTCATTACTGTAATTACCCATTAATTGTATATCATCTTCTTATAATTGTTGTTTAATCTTCTCATTGTTGACCATCAAATCAATTAGGCAGAATCTGCATATCAAATTTAAGATTATAAAAAAGCAGCATTTATATATTACAACCTGACAAAGCTGCAATCAGTAATAGAAACCTGCATAAGAAACATATCGTAAAGTGTCCATTTCTTTCAATAACAAGGGAACCATCCGAACCTATATCTCAGAGTTTCACACCAAATTGAAATAGGTTTAATTTGAATATCGTGATTTCTTATTTTGCAAGCATCAATAGTAGCTTTAGGTGAGTAACTTATTTCAGTTTGCTGTGAAATTCAGATACAGGTTCGGATGGTTCCCTTGCAAGAAAAAATTCCCTGGTGTAAAAAATTTGCCTCTATTAGATTTTAACTAAAGAAAGCTTCCTATGGTTGGCACTGGTTGCAGAACCAAAATATGTTCTTTAGATCATAAAACGTAAGACCTTTTGGAAGATCACAAAATATCTCCAAAATATGAATCGCTATGGACAATAGGGAGGAGTCACTAGATGCTTTTACAGGCATATTTTGTTATGCAAGGTATGCAGATTATGAATGTTATGTTACAATTCTTACCACTGTTTTCTTTTCTTACTTTTGTTTGGATCATTCATTAATTAAAGAACTTCATCTTGTTTGTCTGTAATTGTTTAGGAAGTTTGCCATGAGGATGTCTGCAATAGGTACATTTCTAATGAAATCTACCTAATAGAAAAATCCCTTTAAATATATCTTTCCTATAATTTTATCATTTATATTCTGTAGCAATAAAAAATTTGCCATTATCCATTATACAGAGGAAATATTTGAACAATATCTCGTGCACTGTACTTTTCATGACAATCATTTTTGGACCACTTTCTTCTGAGACAGTTAACTCCATATGCAACAGTGCCACCAAGACTAAACAGTTATTCAAAAATACAAATCATTTTACAACCAAGATGACATGTGAAAATGGAAATTACTCAAGTTCCACATGTTTGATTACTGTACGAAGGGATTATCAAGCATCCAAGAAAATGACATACACCCTTGTGCAAATTAATTGAAACAAACAATTTCAAGTCTTGTGAGAATCCACTTTGCTTTCTCAAAACAAGTAAGCATCATCTCTAGGAGTTTTCTTCTTATGACCACGTTTCTTTATGTTTAGGAGAAACTGATCCGGTTTCCTGCTACAACTTGATGACACGGCTGACAGTTGCTAAACTTGCACCAACCACTGAAGCAACTGTCAATGCCTCTTAGCAGTGTGTTTGTGCAGTTACGATCTTCATACGTTTCCTAGGTGTCACGTCCATCTCAAATGGCGGTTGAATCACATCTGCAGGCATCTAAATTCTGATGAAATACTGTAGCTGCTAACATAATGATTACATCAGCCAACAAAAAAAATGATCAAACAGATTTTTCCGTGTTTGTTTTGAGTACAGAATTATGAGTAACATAGAAAACATGCTTTGTTTCAATTAATTTGCACAAGGGTGTAACATTTATTTTACAAGGAGCTTTCAGTAAGTAAGGTGCCACAATTTATTTCTATAACACGAACAATCTACCACATGGCTGAAATTTTGAGGAGTCCTAGTTTGAACCTTCCGCCTCTGTCATGCAAAATTTCAAGCTCTACCGCCAGATAGCAGCATGATAGCAAACTTAAAAATGGCAGACATCAGTGATGCACATTACAAGCTTCACTGTGTTGCCTCATTCACCGTATAGTCCTGACTTGGTACTGTTGGACTTCCATACATTCGGCCCTTTAAAAAATGCACTCTCCGTGGGATCCAATTAGAGTCCGAAGGCCATAGTATGTGCACTGTGAAAAAGTGGTTGCATGAGAGAGACTAGGAATAGAACTGAGGGGGAATACACGCTCTTCCAGAATGCTGGCATAAAGCCAAAAAAATGGTATGCTGGCTTTGAGAAATAGTCAGTAGAATACTTAGTTGTACCAATATGATCCCAGAGTTGAAAAATTGCACATTCTATACTTTCAAAGAAATAATTGTGTTGAATTACATTTTGAACGCTCCTTTATTCATAACCCTGTACTTACAACAGCGCAACTTTAAAATTTAAATGGAGCAATGATATAAAAATCAGATTATTTGCTCTTCTTTTGGTCAAATATGTCTTTTTAGGTGATTTTGTCCAAAATCAGCCCAAAGTTGATACATAATCATACATGGTAACAAGACACGCGTTTAGTATGTGGGTTGTCGTCACTCCAAACATAGCTGTTGAAGCAGGGAAGAAACAGGTCTTACCTGCAAACATCATAAACTCTAAGCAGTTGTTTGCTCTGAAAATGAAAGAAGCTTATAAAAAAAAGTTCTTCTGCAGTTTCAGAAGTCGATAGAATAGTCCATCTTTTCTATCCCTCTTTTATTTTTTTTGGTGTCGAGGACCACTGAATCTATTTGAAATTTAACCTAGCAGGGGATCAGCCTACTGAGGCTTCAAGAACATATACAAACATCTAGGTCTCACCACAATTCAAACCCATGGCTCAATGATCTCCAGAATGACAATGGCTCATTGGTCTTAGAGCTCTTGGCCACCGAGCCAAGCTGTCGATAGAATGGTAACCATGACAAACGTAGCGGAAATGCTCATGTCAATGGATAGAGAATCTCTAAGTTTTGTACATATCTTACAAGAGTTCCATATGTCCACCCTTCGTGATGCAGCAGACAACCATCCTGTATTCAAGTTCCTGCCATACACATCCCAAATCTGACGGTCAATCCAAGGAACTGCATTAGTGATCCTCTCTTGCAGCTGAGCTAAATCACGTGGCAAAGGGGGCATGAACCTATGATCTTTGACATAACTGCATAGTGAAAAACTCACATGGGATTAGGTCAAGTGACAATGGAGGCCACGGAAGAAATTATGACGGCATTCCATCAGTGGCTAAATCAACCAGTTTGCCAGGATATCACGAATGCATACTTTAAAAATTTCTATATCTATTGACATGTATGTTTATGATGTCTGTCATAGGTACTGTTCTATCAACCTCCGAAACCTTGGAGGGACTTATGATTCACGCTACATTAAGATGTTGAAAATGGTGGATAGCCCAAATGCATCAACTTAACTGTCATATTGCTAATTCAAGATAGTATCTCTTATTAAATGTGATTAACTTCATTAACTTTCACCTACCGGTAGCTATGAATTTTAATTTATTTTGTCGTAATACCATAAAATTACTTAAGAGTATTAAAAGATTTTCTTTCACAAACCTATCAAATCAAACATGACTCTCTTCTATAATAATTTTGACATGCAAATATAAGCAGATGGAAATGCTCAAGCAGATTTCTTTATTAAAAACATAATTAACTATAACAATAAAGCTATCCGTAGCTAAACAAAATGAAGCAATTGTCGTCAGTCATATCTAACAAGCATCTTGAGAATTAATGTACAGTATTTGTATTTCCATTGCCTTCCACGTAATCAATAAAGGAGTAACACAAACATCCATGGGGGTGGCCGTGGCCTGGTTGTCTCGCTAACCGATGGAGTTCAGCAACTTCAGGCGCGGCCAGCTGCTGGCTGGGTGACGGCCAGGGCTTGAGGGCCACTGCTGGCGGGACAGCTATTTGGGGCACGGCTGTTGGAGGACTTTAGTCTGACCCATTTGCCAAGTGACCATAGCTGGTTTTCCAGCAGTTGATGACAGCCACTGGTTTGTTTGTCTGCCAGCAGCTCTTCCATCATGAAACCCCCCGTGCTTCGGAGGGCACGTTAAGCCGTCGGTCCCGGCTGCTACTGTCATCTCGTAGCAGTCGTTATTTACTGGGATGGTGCAAAACTCCCTCGTAGGAGTAGGTGCCGCAGATAATCTACCCTCTGTACTAGAACACAAACATCCATGCCACAGCAGAATTTGAATGCGCAACTCCTAAAATCTCGAGACCACTAAAACCTGGATCCCAGTGTTCTCTGCCACAGAGTCGGCTAAGGTAATATAACAATAAGAAATACAGAAGACTAATAATAGTAATAAAATTAAAATAAACCACTGGTATTAAAGTGAAATATTTAATTTGCCACTGTTCAATTGCTAATGAATTCAAAAAATATGATTTTTAAATTGTACATTAAATATAAGTGGCAAGAGAACAGATTTAAAAGCAATATTGAAATATTTTTAATGAAAACTGGCTGACATGCTCAAATTAAACTCCCACATATAAACCCTTTGAAACAATATTGGTTGACCGCAAAAATTGGTTGGATGGTTTATTAGAAATTTTGGCGTCGACTACTAAGGTCATTTTGCACCTTTTTACACAAGTTATATCTGTACGCAGCCCGGGACAAACATAAATATCCATGCCCACAGCGGGATTCGAACCCACGACCAGGTGGACTCGAGTACTAGAAAGCCTACGCCCTAGCCCTCTCAGCCACCTGGCCGGCACCAAAAAAATTGGAGAAAGGGTCTGGAATTAAAAAGTACACATACCATGTTACTGCCCTTCAAGACAAACCTTTGTTTAAGGCCATGCACTTCCAACAGCTGCTGTACAAGTCCCGGAAAAACCAGGCATAGTCCTCTTTCGGGATACGGTTAAGCTCACCTCTTCATAATGTCATTGAATGTAGTCAATGCCAGAATGTCGTTGACTTTTAAGGTTAATTTCAAGTTTTGGGAATAAGAAATCTGCTGGCACAATGCTCTTTTTAGCTAGAAACTGCTACACATCTTTAGCTGTGCGGTACCGGGCATTATAGAGAAGCGTAATGGTGTTGTACTCGACGGATCGTTGCGGTAAACATTGGTTGCAGAAGATCTTGGGCCAAAAGTTGCTTTAATTATCTAATGTTTTCGTTATTGAGAGCACTTGGAGGCCTGCCACTTCGGGGAGCATCATCAGCCATTTTCTGTCCATCTCAAAATCGTTTAAACCAACTGAGATCAACAAAGGTGAACATCGGTGCGTGATATGAAACGTTAGGGGGATTCCTGAAAGCGTATAGAGTTTCACAACTTTTTATTGAAGCAGGAAATCGACAAAGCTTTCCTCTGTGAAACGTACCTCAAGCCAAGCCGAGATTTCAAGCTACCTGGTTATTATCCTTAATACATGCGCTTCAACGTGATTGCATCAACTCCATACACTTCCTTCAACATTGCATGGCTTTCTTTTGCTGATTTTCCAAGCTTGAAACAGAAAAAGAAATTTGTTTGCTCATCCATTCTTCGAAATTCCACTGCACACACTGTAATTGCTCCAAAAAACAAGAGCTCGCAAGACAACCACATAAATTATAACTGCACCACTTAACAGCTCTTTCAAACAAGTGTTGCTCCCTACATGTGCAAAGTTTCATTCACATAACAATAATACGTGTGCAGGAAAGAATCGTTCACTGAACTTTAAGGTCACAAGTTATGCATTTGAGAAATGGCAAACGATATCTTATTTCTGTATATGCTGTTTGTCATTTTTTATTATACTTCATTACCTCTGTAGATGAAGCTTAATTAAAAATGCATCAAACAATTTTCATTAAAAGATTCCAGTACTGTACTGCTTTAAAAATCTGTTCCACTCACGTACCAGCAATACTAAGGCCCATCAGTATGTTTCTAAATTATGCCCCAAAAACATCTTCAATGAATGAAATCTAATGAAACTTCTAGATGATAATATACATAATCACATAATTCATCATATAAATTTTTAATGTCTTAGTTAAAGATGTTAAACAGAACACAAAGTCTCTTCACATTACCAATATCTGGCATTCCTTGCAATAAAATATTATCATTTACACTTTTTGTTGTGTTATAACTTCTTGAGTGCTGGTCATAAAATCCTTACAATCACCACAAAGTTCTAGTGCAGCAATGAAACAAAAATGGTAGCCTCTTTCCTGAGATGGTCACAACTAATTTAACCAGTTCTGCATTTTGTGAATTCTCTAACACAGCACGAAATCCAATATGGCGAAGCCCATTGAGAAAACTGAGCCACAAACTGTGAAACAACTGAAGGGAAACAATGACCCACCACCCATGTGGCAGCGACATTGCTTCCGAATCCAGATTTACCTAGAAGATGACCCCCTGCCCTGGGAGGGAAGGGGAGGATTTTATCAATAAGGAATTGCAATTTATGCAGCAAGTAGAGACCCTGGAAGGCCAAAGAATCACACAGGAACAGATCAAGCACAAGATCTATGTCAGCCATCGCACACGCAACTCCTTGCCAAACATTGTCAACAGGAGGGTTCCACATTTATTAATTTGCGAAAGGATACTCTGTTGACAAATCTGTTAATCTTCTGATGCTGGACCGATCCATATGACTTTCTTGACACAATGGACATATCACTACTACCCTGAAACAAAGATCCAAAACAAGGATTGGAAGGACATCATTTCTCAACCTCCAAGAAAGCATGGATGCAGCCCTCGCCTAGGAAGGTCATGCTCAACAGTTTTTGAGACTCCAAGGAGGTCCTGCTACCAGTTATGACCAATTACGGGCAGACAGTCAAAAGGACAAGCTACCAAAACCTAATACAAAAATTATGGGACCTCTTCAAGATTGAGTGGTGCAGAAAATTGTCAAAAGGAATGACAATGCTGCACCACATAAAGCAGGAGAGACTGCAAAACTTACAGGAACTCTTGACGTGCATTATTGCCTCATCTAGCTTGGGAACATATGAAATGCATGCTACATGAATGTAGTTTTGCAGTTTCTAAGGTGACAGATGACAAGGTTTTCTTTGAGCTGTAACAGTTCCTTCAATGCCAAACAGAGGATTTCTACAACAAGGGAGTCCATCAGCTGATGCACCGCTTCAAGAAGTATGCAGCCCTGAATGGGATGTGTAGAGAAAGACTAACCCATCTTTCATGTTTATGCCCAAGGCAATTAGGATTTTATGACTGAGCACCTATATTATAAGCATTCTGTATTTCATTAAATAAGCTTGATTAATTAACACTTTCAAATGAATAATGTTATAAGAAAGGGGACCAACGTTTTCTATTATGATTTTTTTTATCTTTGACTTGGCACTCCAGTTTTGCCTTTCCACTTACAAACCTTCCATCTCACAAACCAGATATTGGTCCTAATTAAGTTCATAAACTGAGGGCTGATTGCATGCGAGTAATCCAATTAATTGAATATTTCATATTATGAGATTCTGTTGATTTTTTTTCATAATGCTAATCAGGAATGGCTTATGTTTAACCCTTAAAATGGGTTTTAAAAAATTCCTGAAATCGATAGGCCAATAGAAGCATTTCCATGGGATTAACAGCTATTCATATTATTTTGAGTATGTGCACTGAATTTCACAGCAAACTTCATTAATGCATCTTTAAAATATTTAAAACATCTTATACATGTTCCTCAATAATGCTTATAGCAGAAAACAAAGAAACAGGTTCAAGGTAAGTGATATAGTAAACTATTTTAATGCCGTTATGTTTCAGTGTTACACTTATCACAGACAAAACTATTACAAAACAAAATAGGAATGACAATGAGAATTTATACATGACAGAATAAGGGTCTTCACTAATCACTGTTCTGACTGCTGGATTACAGAACCAGAAAAGGAAGCCAGAAGGCAGTTCTAATAAAGAACGGCTTTGACATCAGGTATGTTGTGTTCGTCTTAGAAGTTACAAAGATCGTAAAGGGAATCAGAAAGGTGGGCCTAATAGACAATGTTTCGAATGGTTGTTTCTTCTTGGAATAACCAAGAAAATCCAGGATGGCATCCCTTTCAAACGAGACTTAGTTATTGAGTAATTTTACCCAGTCACCAAGATGGCAGCTGTCTTATCTCAATTATTTTTTTATATTATATAAAACTTTAATACAATCTTCTATTTGGAGCATACAGCGGATTTCCCATCTTAATTAATCCAGGGATAGAATCAGTTTACCATATCACTTATTTTGAACCCATTTCTTTGTTTTCTTTTAATATTCAGTGATACTATATCCTGGTCCTACTTAAGAATGAAATAAAGTAATTGGTTATTGGTTTGAAGATACTGACTTCCCTTTCAACTAATATGATCGGCATTATCGGGGCTGCAAATTTTGGCTTACAAGTAGAAATGCACATGCATGAGTTTTATCACTTCACAGTGTTGCTCCAATTCACTACAAGAAATAAACCCTTTCTCTTCAGATATTCAGATACTTGTTTTGTTTATGATTGTAAAAACGTGACTTGTATTGGTAAACTGTTCTTGTTCATTTTGATAGTGTTATTTTGAAATTGAATCCTAAATCATAATAGTATTAATTTGATGACAGCAGTGCCATCTCTTCGCATATACAATAAATAAATAAAAAATTCAATGTGTGTAGTTTTCCCATTATTAAAAAATCACCCATTCTTCAAATACAAGCAATAAAACGGATGCCTTAGAATAGTTTCAGTTTTCTTTCCAATGACAAGTGATACCAGCTTGCCTATGCGTGCTTGGTTTATAGTCAATAGATAGCAGGACCAGACAGGAGACTGGTCATTATTTGGTATTGATTTTTTTTTTTTACCTTGTGAATATTTTATGCATTATAGATCATTAATAAATTTTCAGAGAACAAAATCAACAATGCTGATGTAATTGTTCAGGCATGAGAAATCAAAGTAAAATACTGGTTCAATAAAATGCTTTTTCTAAACAATCTGTATGATCATTTTTTCCCCTTATAACAGATGCGCTAATCATAAAAATTAATGAAAAAAGCTTTTGAATTCATGAGGAAAATAAAATTCTAATAAACATACACAAGTTATCATGGACAAATTAAAAATGTTTATCATTTCACACAAGGAGAATGTCAATACTTAACAACATGCCCAAAGCTTAGAATTAATGAAAAAGCCAATTAAATTAATCTTATGGTAATTTCTATAACATATGAACTCGTTTTAAGTCAACAGTTGCAAAGTAAACAATATGGAATTTTTTATTTTCTCAGAAAAAACGTTAACACCAAGCTACCTCATATTTCTTAAATTTGCAGTTAATGGATTGTAGCATTATTCAGATAATCTGCCAAGTGATAGATCTACTGTGGAGATTCACTTTTGCCTCCATGATCTCTAAAATTTATAGCCTGCAGATTGTATCTTGAGCCCCCGTTTGAACTAGTTTCTGTGCATGACATCATGACTGATCATCAATTATCACTTTCTTGTGTGGTTGTTATAGCAATCGTGCTCTTTTCCACACTGTTCCCCAAGCTTCTTCCCACAATTGGCATTCGTCCATTCAAGGTCGACTCGAACAGCAAGTGGTAATCAACATACTCAGCAACTCCTTGGAAGTTAAGAATACACATACAAGTTGTAATAAATCAATACATTCGAAAAATAAATGATTAAATACAAAAACTCTCAAACGACAGTATAAAAAGAAAAAAAAGAATACAACAAAGAAAAAACTCTCACACAAAAAAAAACACCAACGCTGGCCGTGACAGTCTAAGCAATCGCTTAGTTCCTAAATACGAAGTGAAATAAGTCAGGCCTCAAGATCTGATCTGCAGACTATAATGTCCACTAAACACCTCCTTTGTTGGATTTCATAAGAGATAAAATATACCGGGTGTCCCAACAGTACACACTCAAAATGAAAAACTGAGTAGAGGACCTCATTACCTATGAGAATCACCTCCCCTATATGTTATCCGAAATATTACCATTATGGAGATATTAATGATTTTGTGATTTTTATCAGTAACCCTTACCTTATTCAGTTAAAACATGCGTTTACAGGAATGGGTGTCGTTTTGAGGAATTTGGTTAGTGGAATCATATTCTTTGGGGTAAGATTGTTATTATTTAATTTTTAATTATAATATAAAGTAGTAAGTTCCGAGTGTTGTGAAGTTTCAGAAATCTTTGATGATGAATCTAAACAAGTATTATATTGCCCAAAGAATACAATTCCCACTAACCAAATTCCTCAAAACTACATACATTCCCGAAAACACATTTTAACAGAATAAGGTAGGAGTACTGACAAAATCACAAAATCGTTAATATCTCCGTAAGGTAAGATTTCGGATAACATACATGGAGATGATTCTCGTAGGTACTGAGGTAATCTACTCAGTTTCTCATTTTGAACGTGTACAGTTAGGATACCTGCATCTCCAATGCCTGTGATTCTGACAAATTACATAAAGCTAAACTGGTTAATCATTTCCCTATAAAAATCTATAATGAAATTTAATAGTCTCTTGTTGCATGTACAGAAGCAAACAGCATATTCTTAACTCCCTATACTCTGTATTGGGAATCTTATCCTTTAGGGTCAAAATTATACAGATGGTAGAGGACTGTGTAAACTGACTTTTTTGAGAAGAGGAACCAATGGTTGGAAATGCACATTTCAGGCACTACAAGATCTTGAATGAATTACTGCAATACTTGCAAGGAACATTTTTGTAAGCTGCTTTTATTTTCAGAGCAAACACATATTTTTAAATCCATAAACAACTTACAGCTCAGAACCAGCGTTCAAGTGGTAATTACCAGTCTCAATACATGCATTACAATGACGTATGAAATGTTGCTGCACTTTTCAAATATCCCTGGAATCTTTGTTGTAAGCAACAAGCTTGGCAGTTGGCAGCTTGGACTCTGGCGAGCAGTATCCCATCAGATTATACTGGTTTCTTGCATAGTGCGATCCCATAAAGATCTAGCAATCACCCTTGCCATGTTACATTCATATTGTCTTGTAGACAAAAATTAAAGCGTCCAACAATTCAGACAGCACATCGACTGAACACCAGCCCACAAATGACACAGAATTGTATATGGACTGCTATCATGCCAAACAGCATTATTGTGATTGTTGAAAATACCAAAAGGGTGTAACAGGCCACCAAATATCAACGCAGCAGACAGTTGTTTTCTATCAAGATGAAGACTACTTGCAAAACATTACTCATGTATTACTCATTCAAGATCTCATAATCCCTGAGATATACATTCCAACATTGGTTTTCTACCCCAAACTACTCGGTTTACAGTCATCTGTAGAATTTTGACCCCAAGGGTTTGACACCCTGTATAGATGTCCCGTGCCATCTGTGCAGGCCTTTTAAAATAGAGGGAGGCAGATTCTATTGAAAATTGCAAAAATATCTATGACTAAATTTTGTGTGCACTAGTATGTAGTTATATTTTCAACTTCTGGTTCTAACTGGAAATGAGCTATATGAAGTCAAGGTGATCTAGAACAAGGTGGAGGTCAGTTTGCCGGAAGTAGTAAAAATTGCCTTACTGCGCAAGCGTATTTTGACGTCACTAGATGACATCGAAACCTATACCCGCTAAATCGAAACCTCAACAGAAACTAAAACATGGCGGCAATGAAAGCAGTCGTGCGATAGCCACACTTGACGACTCGTTCATTTCCTTTCTACTATATATTTTAATTAAATAATAATGCCATTATATGAAGGGACTTAGGTAATTTATAATTATTGTAAAATGTACTTAGGTATTATCTTTTTAATGTGAACACAGGGTTGATGTTAACTATCAGCACATCGCGCAATAACTGATCATGCGACCAAGGTAAGTGAAATTTACTGAGACTAAATAGAAAAAGGGTTATATATCAGTTCGTTAGAAGGGGAGTGGGTGGGTGTCTTTAAAATGTAAAATCATTTACCTTGGTCTCATGTTCACTCATCGCGCAATGTGCGGATAGTTAAGCGAACACGATAACGTATTTCTCATTATCATTAGGCCTAGTTATCATTCCTCGTTAAGATTTCGAAATTGATTCGTCGGAACCGTTGGCAGTTAAGAGACAGGTGATAATTTCGATATTATTTCTTAATAACTTTATTTATGCAGGCATTAGGAAATTTTAATTTATAAAATAAACGTTTCTTCAGAAATCAACCTAAGAGTTTTGTTGTTTTACGTGAAAACATTTTCTTTTGTGACCAGAATAATGGCTACCGCACACGCCGGAAGTAAAGCCATAAGTCATCCAGTGACGTCACAATACGCATGCGCGTTAAGCACTTCTGACAAACTGGACCTACCTGTTATTCTAGATTACCTTGATATGAAGTCAAATTTTTTGAATGGAACATGGCACTTGTTTATTGCAAAGTCACATTCTCTGGTGAAGTAAAAAGCTCCTAATCCCCCAAATTTTTTACCTAAATGATCTTGATCTATTTTTCCCCCATCCATTTTGAAATGATTTTCAGAGGACTGGCATGACTTAAAAACAGGATGAAGCTAGGCAAGAATTGGTTATTGACTGTGTACTGTGAATGTCCAAGCTAATGACTGGTGACGAGAACTGGCTTCATAACTATGAGCCAGAGACCAAACGGCAGTCAATGCAATGGAAGCATAAGGGCAGCCCTCTGCCAAAACCTTTGCATAGTTGCCATTTTGCAAACGATCTGAACACAGCTTCTAGACGTGGGTAAGAGGTACTCCAAAGAAATGGTTCCAGAGGGTTTAGAGAAGCTATCACACTGCTGGAAAAAATGTATTCATTTAAAGGGAGATTATAATGATAAGGTGGACATATCAGCTAATGTGTCACCTGTCTGTACATGTCAGAAAAAATTAGAGTGTAAATCAATAAAGTACACCTCTCATACATGTTATTCATTATTTTAAATCATACTTTAAAATTCATGGGGGCATTTTAGAAAGAAAACAAACAAACAAAAAAAAAACTGTTTTGGAGGAAGTTTCTTATTCTTTTGTGTTTTTGCAGAGAATCCAAATTTGCAATTAAAAGCACCATGTTCTATTCAAAGAGTTCAATTTCACACTTGGATAGCTCATTTCCAGTCAGCAGGTTGAAAACATAACCGTACAACAGAGCATCCCGGGGTGCTTTCTCGTCAAACTGTTGTGCCAGGAATTAGGATGAACACCTCTTTCTTCTTTCAGCCTGAATCCCCTTGCCTCAGATAACTAGATAATGAAGGAATTTATATCATTTGCCCTGCAACATTATTGCTAGGGATCTAGTGACAAAAGCATGCTTTCTTGTCAACTTTCTTGCTGTGGGAAAAATACACTCACCTGAAAATTTCTCGGCATAGTCAGTCTACTCACCAATTTTACGGATTGTAGGATATGAGTGGCTGACTGGTTCATTTCTACAATCCACGAAATTGCAGAGCTGGCGAATTGAAAAATTTTCATGCTGAAGTGCACATTTTCCCCAATTGACTGAAAGCATGCATTAAGAATGGCTCTCCGGCAATGAAGTTGCAGGCCAAATAATGTTGAATTTTACGTCAGTTCCTTCATCAGCTAGTTCCCTAGGGATTCAGGGCAAAAGAATGTTAATTCTTCCCAATTTCTGGCAAAAGTTTGATGAGGAAAGATGCCCCCGATGTTGGTTATTGAAATAATTGTGATTTTTTGATTATATTAAGAGGTCTGTACAGATAGTTTGGAACCACCTTCTATATTCACGCTTATAAATACTGCTTGACAATGAATTCGTCTACCTAGCATTGGCTATAATTCAATATAAGACAAATGATCAGTTGATCTTTAAGCTGCTGCTTCCAAAGATTATGAATTGCTTAATAGAATCAGAGAAAGACTCCCAACACCAGCAAAACTACTGATAATTTTGAAAAAATTTGATAAGACCATTTTAACATTTTTTTTCCAAGTACTGTACATAATGGCTAAAAAACAGGCAACCACATTATATATATATCATGTGCATTTTTTCTGAATATTTCAAGGAGTGCTTAAAAATTAAATGATTTGTATACCTCTTGTCCTTGAATAAATATACTGATCTTCCTGCTAATCCTTCAGGTTAAGCAAATTTTAATGCTCAGAAGTGTTTGAAATGTTATGAACAATGCATTTCCTACTTCCTACATACAAGGTGCAAGCCAAAGTTCCCAGAAAGATTCTGTTTTTCCTCAACAGAGCATGCTATGCTGCTTATTCCACAATAATTTGTCCCACAAAAATAGACAGTGAATATTCTGAAGCATCATGGAGAATAGTAATGTCCAAAAAATAAATCAACTTATCATGCTTGTTTCGGTATTGGTGAATACAGCGACTTCCCCTGAGACAATTGCTGTATTTAGAGTTAACTGAAGTCAGTCATAATGCCAGTTCTAAAACAGCTTGAACAAAATTTCACAAAAATGCACAAAGTAACAAACATTGCTTTTCACAGCAACAAATAATTTGTAGAACCGTTCCTTAGTGATACTGAGAATGCTCTGTTGAGGCATGACAGTATCTTCTCAGAACTTTTGGCTTGCACCTTATAAAATTATCAGAAAACTTCCTAAAATTTTAATTACTCATTCAAATTTTGCTCAGTGAATTCTCATAAGCTTATGTGGCTTAATTTTCCAATAAATGTTGTCAATAGCTCAAAAAGTTTATATTCACTTTGTATTAACGTTTTGTATTTTCAATATATTAGGTTGTTTCATAAGCATTGGCTGAAATTGATGGAAAGAAAAAGACACCAGAAACAAGGAAAAGAACACATTTTATTAAGTGAAATATCTGCCCTCAGCAGTTACACAATTGTGCCCAATGTGTTGGAAGGAAAAAATTCCAGTGAAAGAAGTTGGCATTACAATGTTCCAAAAACTGGTAACAGAAATAATGACAGCATCTCGATCAGTGAACTGTTTGTCCCACAAGAAATTGCCCAATGGAAAACATGTGGAAATCGGCTGGGGCCAAGTCTAGTGAATACACAGAATGAGGGAGAGCCTCGTACCCCAAAGCAATAATGTTTTGCACAGGGTTGCACCATCTCGGAAGAGTATTGGACCTGCACAATTCACCAGTGATGGTTGTTTTGTTTACAGTTTCTGATTGCATTCGTCCAGCTGATGGCATTACACAGTACTATTGATCGTTGGTCCCCGTGGCAGAAATTCAAAATGCACCACACCACTGGAGTCCACCACATGGAGACGAGATGTTTGTTTGGATGCAATTCAGGTTTTGGGTGTGTTTCGGTGTTTCCCCTTTATTTACCACTGAGCTTTTTCTTTTCTGTAGTCATAGAACACCCATCGTAGAATTGTGTAACGATGAGATACAGAAACTGTGTTAGAGCCTCATGATGTTTGAGGGCAAGACATGCTTTCAAGCATCACAGTTTGCTGGTGTTCAGTGAGGGCATATGGAACCCAGTGTCCAGCTTTATCGACTTGCACATTTTTGCCAGGTGCTGGGTACAGTTGCCGGTGATACAGGAAGCTCGATGAACAGATCACATACAGTGGAGGTCAGAGTTTTCGTTCCACTTTCTGCCGTAACCATTCGGTATCACACTTTACCGGATGCCCGTCTACTGGTTTACGATTAATGTCCTATCACCAGCATCAAACTTCGCAAATAATCTATGGACAGTTCTGTCCCCATTGGGCACACACCCCAAGTTCCATTAACATTAGCAACAGTTTCCCCACACATTCCGTCCAAGCTTGTATTCGTGCAAAATCACTAGCCTGACACTGTGCCGCTCCATGACGTTAATATCTGCACCGCTACACGTCCAACTACTGGAGAAACTTCTGGACCAGTCCTACTTATTTTGTAAGGGGTTGTTGTAGTTTGTGCTGTAATGTTACGCACAGTAGGGCTTGTGCAAAGTAGCCTAAGTGATATCGGCCAATACTTGTGAAACAACCCAATAAAACTGTTTTCAAATACAGATTTAATAAATGTTCCAATTTTTTTGGACCTAAAATCCACTATGTAGCAAGTCATTCTTATGATTAAAACACAAATCCACAGAAGAAAACCACATTTTTAATGTGAACTTTGTGCTTTTATTATGGCTTTTGAAGCAGGTGGGATGGGGAGAGGAAATAAAACCCATTATGGATTAAAGAGGGGGGAAACTGCAAGAATTTGTTGACAATACATATTTCTTTAGCAAACTGTCTTCATTACATAATATTTTACAAAGTATTTAAAAAGATATTTAAAGTACATTAAATAAACATAAATAATGAACACTAATAATAAAGATTCTGTGTTTGCTTATCTTTATTATTAAAAAAATTAATGTAAAACACCCCCCTCTACAATTTCCAATATATACAATAAGCTTGATATAATACAAGAAGCTTATATTACTTACAATATGTTACAGATTGTTATACAAAGTTCTTTCTTTTATTTTTTTTTAGTCCACTTCAGTTTAAACTTTATTACTGGATACATAAAATATGTATTGCACCATTAAGGAATTAATTATTAATTCAACTGTACATATGAAAGAACATAAAAGAAATGTCTTTGAAAGTTCCACAACACAACTGTTTCTTGTGATTATTAACTCTTCTTTTAGACAAGCTTATATAAGTTCTTAAAATACAAGTTAACAATAAAACACACACTATTGTAAAATACCTTCTTCTTCTTCTTCATCTAGAGCATTCCTCTCTGCAAGTATCCGCCTGAAAAAAATTTACAATAATCTAATATACAACCATATAATACATCAAATGCCAGAATATCAGTGTTTCCAAATTCACAGGAATTGAGAATGGGAATTGTTATTTCCTAGGAATTACCAGGATTTCCTGACTTTTCATTTATTGAAGTGTTTAAGTAATTTGTTCAAAATGTATTTTTAGTCATTTATTACCAGTGATGTTTGTTTAATATGAGTTAAAGATGTACTTTTTATCATAATAAATTTTAAATATTAAAATAAAAAGTATTTCAAAAATAGTCGATCTGTAATTGATCTTGAAACGTGAAATCTGAACTTCATTTATTAATATTGTTTAAGTAGAAAAATGCAATTTTAAAGCCCCAACGATTATGAAAATTATTTAACACCTGCTACATTATGTTTTAGGAAATATTAATACACGATGAGCACAAACTCTTGTTAATATTTAAAAAAAAAAATCACCAAAAAAAAAGTTAACCTTGGAATAAATAATACCGCAATTTTCGGGATATAATACGCGTATTATGCAAAATAAAAGTTAAAAAAATCATTACTGTGTATTATAAAAAATTGTGTATAATATTCAGCTTTTTTTTTAAAAAAAAAGAAAGAATTCCGATGGGGGGGGGGGCCCCGGGGCTTTCAAACGAAGTTTTATCCAATATTAAATATACATTACAGAAAAGTTTTTCGCTTTTTTTCTCAATTTCCTAAAATTGCATATAATAATCTGATAAAACCAGGACAAATTTGCCTTACTTTTTGAACTTTATTACAGATTTCACACAAAATAATAGTTGCTAAACCAACACCATGTGCTGACAGGCATCTCAGCTTGGCAGCCATCTTAAGATGCTGGGAAAACCCGGAATCTTAGTGGTAAGGGAAACAAATAGCACAGGTTTTTGTAACAGCGATTGAAAATATCGTTTGCTTATTAAAATTTGTCTTGGTTTTATCAAATTATTATTAAAATTTTAAAAAGCAAACGATATTTTCAATCGCTGTTACAAAAACCTGTGCTAAAAGCAAACGATATTTTCAATTGCTGTTACAAAAACCTGTGCTATTTGTTTCCCTTTCCACTAAGATTCCGGGTTTTCCCAGCATCTTAAGATGGCTGCCAAGCTGAGATGCCTGTTATGAGAGCACATGGTTTAGCAACTATTATTTCGCATGAAATCTGTAACAATAAAGTTCAAAAATTAAGACAAATCACTCAACCAAATGGATATATTTTGCATGGCAGACAATTCAAGAAAATACAGTGTGAAATGTTTTTGTGAAAGCAGGAATTAGCCCTTTTATAGATGATTCAATCAGGAGAATCAAAGTCAAGGAAGAAACTGTAATTAGGCCTAACAATGAACTGATTACTGAAATGATTAAATTATTTTGCTCAGACACAGACGTTTCCGATTTTGAAGGATTTTAAATAAATTTATTTCTGATATAATGTAATTTTATATGTAATGAATAAATGTTGTTTTGATAATTAATTTTGAAAAATTCATATTTCTTCATTTTATGGAAATATAAAAAGTCTAAAGCTTTTGAAAACCACACAACCATAATGCATTACGCGTTTGAACAAATATGGCGGAGCATTACCTGTTGCTGAATTGCATATCTTAGGTATATTAATTGCATATAATACAAGGATGCGTATTTTATACGGAATTTTTTCCAAAATTTCGCAAAAACTTAGATGCGCATTATACATGGGCGCGTATTATATACCGAAAATTACGGTAAATAATCTCAAAGTTTTTTGTGGTTTATTATTGCCAATAGAGGGAGCTGCTTTAGAGCACAGAGTTTAGTTTTTCAAAAATGGCCACTGTAAATGAAAAAGCTCAGTGAGTGGCATAGTAAAATACAAGTGATTCTGTTCTTCAGAACAACATGCGGGATCCACCATCTTTAGGGAGTATAAAACGATGCGGCATTCCAGCTTCATGGAGACCGATTTTTACATGACGAGAATAGATCAAGGCAGTCTAGCGTATCAAAAGAAAGAGTTGAGCAAGAGTGGGAAGCCTTTCAACACAGCCAGAGAAAATTAGTGAGGACTGCATCTCACCAGTTACAAATGCCTTGTTCAACCATCAGAAAGATCCTTCATAAACGTTTGCATTTGTCTGCATACACAGTGCAAGTTGTGCACGAGATTAAACTGAATAGTAAACCTAAGTGCATAGCCTTTGCAATAAGACATGTTGCAGTGCATTGACGCAGACAATGATCTTTCTGAAAAATGTAGCCTTCTCGGCTGAAGCAACAATCCATGTTTCGGGCAAAGTTAATAGGCATAAAGTGAGAACACGGGGTTCTGAAAATCCTCATGCTGTACGTGAACACATTCGGGATAGTCCGAAAGTTGATGATAAATCTAGGAGGTGGTTGTTGTTCTCTGTATTGTACTTACAAACGAAATAAAGAGACTCTTTACAGTACAATATTCTGTCAAAAATCATCCGACTAGTTTCGGCATCTAATCCCAGCTTCATCATGGTACAAGGGAAAGGGGGGGGGGGTGCTAGCAGCCCTTATAGAGCAATACAATGAATGATACAAAATAATGCAATTAGTGTTAAATACGGTATAAAGGCCAATTGATCCTGATTGGCTGACATAAACAGAGAACCGTCGATGCCCTATCCACGGGGGGGGGCCGCGCCAGCATTATATTTCAAACGGGTAACATAACCGGATTAAATAAGTAGAAGATAATGTGTGACAAATAAAATAAGATAAAATGCATACCGGTAAATAAAATATATAAATGGGTGACATAATCAGAATAAACTCAGAAATCAAAGGAAGAAAATATGTGACAAATCAAAATAAACATTAACGGTATAAAAAGGAAACTGATTGGATTGTATAAATTAAATTATTTCTGGTCTCTGAAAAAAAAAAATGTGTGATTGGATTAAGTTCTTGAAGTTTTCAATCAGTTTTTTTTTTCTGTGAAAAGATACTTGCAAAATTGGATTTTGCCTTTTTTATTAAAGGATGGGCAGTGTTCCTCATATTGAATTTTAAAACTATGTTGGGCGTTCCCAAAAATTTATCACATTGGTTACCAAGTTAGATGATAAACACCACTATGATCATATCTATGTTCATCAAGGTTATTTATACATTTGCAAGATTTTGAAGAGGTGAACGAAATTTTTATGTTGTTTGTAGAAAATACAGGCTCTAGCTTTGGGGTGTGTTAAAATCCACTTAATAACATGGGCATGGCCAGGGGAGGGGGGGGGGGAGTAAATGCAGATATTTCATTTTTGCGAAAATAAGATGCACACCATGAAGCTTTGAAGTATTGGTATTAGCTTCATTCAGCAAAGATGGAACTGGTATTTGGTGCACTTTTCCATGTAATTTTCTCACATAGGTATTTGACCTGCCCCTCGCTAAGTGGATCTTGTCCCCTCCTAACACAAATTTTGGCTACACCCATGCTAAATGTTATCACTCAGTTTTACAGTTTTTATGGATAAGTCATAAGTTCAAGGATTGGGGGTATCTGTTAACATAGACATGGTAGTAAATGGTTTTGATTTCTTCTTGTCATGTTTATCCATGGGAATTTTGAGCATTCTGTCAATCATGTGCCTGAAGTAAATAAATAAATATAGACTGGAGATGACCTCCAAACAAGATGTAATAATTTTCTATCGAAAATCGGAAGGAAAAATTCTGCGACCTGGATTCGAACCAGGAACCTCGACTGTCATGGCCGATGCCTGTACCAGTTGGGCTATCGCAGACACCCAAGGTATTTATGCAGAAACAATGCAGAAATGGGGTATTTATGTGTCTGAAGGTAGCAGTTGTTTGAAAGTGGGGGTGGGAGGAGGAAAAGGTTCAAGGTTGAGGTGGGCTTTCAGTAAATACCGAATTTGAAAATATTATTTTCTAGTTCTTAATGACGCTAATATCTAGAAAAGGTAGAGAATTGTTATCTTTAGTTCCTCGTGTGATTGTACAGGCTGTTCCAAAATGTTTTAGACAACTTTTAATCATTATATAAAAAAAAAAAACTATTACAGATAGAGACAAATTGGTTTTCAACAATTTGTTTATCAACTCAAAAAGTTTTTTTGATATATTAGTAAAGTTCAATATGGGCACCATTCATTGCACAGATAACATCCAAACGATATTCAACCTTTTCCCATGTTCTTGCCAGCATCGCCTCATCTACCAAACTAACTGCAGAAACAATGCAGGACTTCAAATCCGCCACACTTGACTTTTGTGCCGTACACTTTGTCCTTAAGAAAACCCCACAGTAAAAAGTCCAGAGGTGTCAGATCAGGTGAACAAGGTGGCCACAACAAAGGCCCAACTCTCCCAATCCAGCGCTAAGGGAATTCAGCATTAAGCGCATCTCGGACTGTTAATGCCCAGTGAGGAGGGGCACCATCTTGTTGGAAGAAAACATTTGGTTGGTCATCCTGAAGTTGTGGAAATGCATATTGTTCAAGCACGTCAAGGTTGTTCGTGGAGTTAACGGTTGGCTCGATGAAAAAAAATGGGCCAATAACTCGATCATGTAAAAGCCCGCACCACCTTTGGGCTGTCACGCTTGACTTCAAGAACTTCATGGGGATTCTGTGATCCCCAAATCCACTTATTATGATGAATGACCTTTCCAGACACGTGAAAAGTTGTCTTATCTGAAAACACAACAGACTTCAAAAAATCTTCATCATTGTCAATTTGTCGTAACATTTTTTCAGCATGTGCTCGGCGTTGTGGTTTATCACTTGGTTCCAAAGCTTGCAAAAGTTGAACTTTATAGGCATAAAGTTTAAGACATTTATGTAAAACACGATGAACAGTTGTTCCAGAAATCTGGAGCTGTCTGGCTGCTGATCGAATCGACTTACGAGGGCTACGTTGAAAAGCCTGCCGAACACGATCCACAGCCTCGTTGCTAGTTCTTGGTTGACCTGTTGATTTCCTTGGTTGAACACTTCTAGTGGTCATAAACTGTTCATGCCATTTTGCAATTTGGTCTCGAGTTGGTGGGGTCTTTCCATACTGTGTCCTAAAATTCCTTAGTCCATACCGTGTCCTAAAATACCGTTGAGTTTGTGTTCCAGATTCAGTCTTAGACCATGCCACACACTGTGCTTTCTCTATGCTAGTTGCCATTTTCCGGAAACCGTCACAGGAAGGAAGGTGCTGCGACACTTAGCATTATAATGCTGCATCAAAAAAACTTTTTGAGTTGATAAACAATTTGTTGAAAACCACTGTCTCTATCTGAAATAGTTTTTTTAATATAATGATCAAAAGTTGTCTAAAACATTTTGGAACACCCTGTATTAAAAATTATTCAAAATAGTGTTGGGGCCACTTAGACAATCAAAAATGATTCAAGATACTGTTGTACAATGAAAATGTCATCAACATACAGTAATGGATATATGAAATAATGGAAAGTTTATGTATTAAGAGGGTTACAAGAATTGATTCGAAATCTTGCAGAAAAACTTCAGATAAACTACTCAAAGGTCAGTCCATGTCCAATTCTATTGGCAGAGAATAGAAGAATATCAAAGGAAGAGTAGCTTTGTTCAATACTGTGTCAATGATGGATAGCAGGTTGATGGAAACTTGCTGAAAAATGGAGGAGAGTAGATATTTTTCTAGCATAGATAAGATGGAAGGAATAGGTACTTTCATCTTAATACGAGGCATGTCCGAAAAGTAACTTTACAACAACTAGTATTCTTTCAAAAATATTTATTTTACAAAATGTCCACTACAACTTATTTAGTGACACAGGCTATTTTTCAACATACCATAATTGCCACCATCGTCCAAACACTGGTTAAGCCAAAAGTTGATTTAGTTCCAACCGACCCCACAGTTTACCCAAGGAAATAATCACTTTACAGCGATAATACTACACAAGTAGTTCCAGTAAAGTAACTTCAAAACCTGAAACAATAAATGTTGAACACTGGCAGAAAGTAAAAGAGATGCTTTTGTTTTCAATTTTTATATCACGTTACTATTTTATATTGGACTATTTTGTGTTAAATGCTTTATTTATTAGTTCAAATTTTTAATATTTTATTGACAAACTTTTGATTCTTAATATTTTCTCGGTAATTGCTTAATATTCTATTTTTAAAAATTTATTTAAAATTTTTAATGTTTTAATAACAAAGTTTTATTTTATTATTTTTAAATTTGTTTAGAAATTTTATTATATTTACCGTAAATGAAATTTTATGCAGAATTTTTATTAAATTTTCAATAATTGACAATAAAATAAAATTAATTTAACAATGTCCATTTTGCAATACAAAGGTTTTTATTAAGATAAAATCGACTTCAGCTACTAACTTCTGTATCCCACAGTCTTAGAATTCTGGTGCCTGCTGCTGGAACCACATTTTAACTTCGTACTTGATCTCTTCAGCATCGTGGAAGCATTGCCCAGCTAGATGTTTCTTCGGATTAAGAAACAAGTGCAGAAGTTCATCAGAGACCACAGACGTCCTACTGCTCCTGTGTTCATCTTGAACATTAGTCCTGTCTCCAGAGGATTCACGACACCATTTCATTACATGTTGTTAACTCAATGTTTCTATAAATGCAAACAAGTGCTTTGTGAATATCCGCTGGGTGCTTACTTTGTGCTTGGAAAAAACATATGACCGGACGCACTCCACGTTTGGTGGGATTCTTAATTGGAACAGCCATTATAAACACGTATTACTTGAACTAGACTCCATGCAGCAATGAGGAACAGCCACGAGAGGGAAGTAGAAGGCTAACAGTCAAAGCCAGTATAGCCAACCTACACACTAAAATATTACTTGTCCACCTACAGGGGTTGTAACCTTACTTTCCAGACCTGTCTCGTATGTAGGTTAGTGTGATTGATGTATCTCTAATATGTAGGTTGGTGATGTCTAGAGAGATCATGTATGTATGTAGTTGGACTGGGATTCAATAGCTAAAATTTCAGTAAATTTAATAGAATTGGGCACATCATAGGTATTACAGGCTTATATAAAGTTCAAAGTAGACCACATTTTCAATAGAAACCTTGTGCAGAAATGCACTATTCCTTTGCTATACGTTCAAACCATTTGCTGCACCACTTTTTTTTCCTCCCAATTTCACATCTTAAATTAACAATGGCTTGGTACACTAATCAAGAATACACTGATATGCTTTTAATCTGATAGGGTTAAACGCGATGTTATGGATGAGTTGCTCTTTGTCTTTATGGAGAATGCTTCTCAAATAGCCCCATGCCTGTTCACACCATGTTCCCCGAGTTTATTGTCAGATTTGCAACAATGGAACAATTACACTTTCAGAAGCAGAAGGATCAACTTCATTGCACCGAGAAATCGTCGCAATGCAGTCATTGAAGAAATTCAAAGAACCCTTTCAACAAGTACACACTCCATTGAATCTTCTATGAATGTGGATCACACGATTGTGTGGCAAGTTATGTGTAGAAAATAACTGCATCCATGCCATCTTCAGAAGCTTCAAGCCTTGAAACAGAGGACTGTGAATGTAGTGTCCATTTAATTCTGGTAGTTCCTGCAGAGATTTGTTTAACAATCATGATTTTTCACAAATTGTTCTGTTCATCAATGAAGAAGCATCAGCAGACAAAGTATAAGGTATAACATAAAGGTTCATCACATTTCAACCATTGGTCGCAGGTCAATGAACCAAACACCATTTGAAAGAGGAGAACAAGTTTTGTTCATTGCCAGTGAGTGCATCTGGAAGACGTAGGGAAGTCCCGTCAGTTACTGTCAAGATGGTGAACGCACAGCACAAAGCCTTTTTGTGACTTCTTGTGGGGATACTTAAAAACACGTGCTTTTGTGCCCCCTTTCCATCAAATCTGGAGGAACTAAAAACTCGAATAATGGCTGCCATTCATAAAGTGACTCCAGCAAGTATGGGAGGAATTTGATTATTGGCTGTGTGATTATTAAGAGATGTGTGCTGTGCATCTGGAGGATATATTAAACATTTATAAATAAAACTTTAGATCATTACAAACATATCAATATGTTACCCATCTCTGTCTTCATTTTTTTTAAAAAATATAGATTTTTGAAATGTGATGAACAGTTCTGTTATACCCTCTATAATCAACAATCTGTAATGACGTTGGGGGATGCTATTTTGAATAACTCTTGTAATAAACAATTTGATATCCAAATGAAGTTTGCTTTTGTACATGAATATTCAATAGTTTGACTGATTCCACTTTAATAGCAGGGGAATACTGCATCTCCCCACAGGGTTTTTAATCCAAATGCGATCTACTCTGAGACATCTACAAGCCCTATAAAGTTTGTAACATGTATACAGGGTGGATACAAAAATGAGCTCCCCCCCTTTTTTTTTTTCCCATAACCGAAGCAGAAATGTCAATTTTGATGAATCCAATGAATAGGAAGTTGCGGGTGATCTATCCCATAGTGCACTTATCATCCCAAATACGCAAATTAGGACACATTCAAATCCTATCTTAAAAACCATAACAGATACACAAAAAATTCCAATTGAAGACTTGTTCAGCATGGAACTCAAAAAAAAAAAAATTAATTCTAAAATCCAATAAGCGGATCACTAACAATCACATGTTGAATTTATTAGTTACCTCCCTATGCACTTCACAAAGACAATTGAATGTTTAACATCCAAATCAAGAATTACCAAAAATTACCATAATAACATTCACTTTCATGTGTGGGGCTTCGTGAAGGAAAACGTTTATGCCATACAGCCCATCTCACTGCAGGATCTGGTACAATGTATTGAAGAAGCATGCTGAGGAGTGATACCAACCATGCTCGCCAATGTAATGGCACCAGTTAAGTTCCGTGCCCAATTGGTTTATAGTGTCAATGGTCGTCACATTGAGCACATTTATGATTAACTTTGGAGTAAAATTATTTATGCACTGTGGCTGTTTGTAAATAATAATCTGTTCATCGGTTTTGGAATTTTTTTTTGTTTTGTTTGGAATTCCACGCTGAACAAGTCTTCAATTGGAATTTTTCATGTATCTGTTACGGTTTTTAAGATAGGATTTGAATGTGTCTTAATTTGTATATTGGGGATGATGAAAAGTGCATCATGGGATAGGTCACCCACAACTTCCTATTCATTGGATTCATCAAAATTGAAATATCTGCTTCAGTTACGAAAATAAAAGGGGGAGGGCTCATTTTTGTATCCACCCTATATAAGCAATGTAAGATACAACATGTAAATATATAATACCGTATTTATTCGATTCTAAGGTGCACTTTTTTGCTGATATAAGTACATATTACAATAAAACATGTTGATTTTGATTTTTGAATAAAGTTATAAAGTTGATTTTGGTGTGCCTAAGATTCGAGGAATAACTTTTTTTTTCAAAAATTATCTCAAAAATCAGCATGCGCCTTACATTTGAAGGCGCCTTAGAATCGAGTAAATACGGTAAGTGGATAAATAAATAAGTTAATGTCTTTCAAATTACAGTTGGCATCTGGAAATGCAATTTCTGATTATTTCTAGATATTGAGATTTTTTAATTTTTTTAATTTTTTTTTATTTTTTAAACATACTCTGAAATAAGTTACTAGATTCTAGTTATGTTGAGATTATTCTTTTACTTACATTTACAAACTTAATTAAAACTAACAAAATGAAAAGCCAAACAAAACAAAAGCAGATGTACAATTTTCTTTTTACCTTTCTTGCAATAGTCGCCCAGGTATAAGGCCAGCTCTCATGTTCCTTTCCCCTTCTTTACGTGCTTGCCACCAATTTGGATCATCTTGATTGACTATATGCAAAATATCACCCTTCTGAAATGGAAGTCCAGCTTCTCGACAAGGGATTTGTACATCTTCATGGGGTCTATAATCGAAATGAGCTCGAACTCTTACCTGCATTTTGAAAAGTAGGAAAACAGTTATACATTAAAGTTAGTATTTTATTTCTTTATCTATAAATTTTGTTAGAAGTTGGAAAAAAAACCTATTTGAAGTATTAAAAAAGTATGGTGAAATAAACTTTACAAGAGCTATTAATTTTTGTGAAACATAGAAGTTATCTTATGGATACCGTAAATATTCTCTTCTTGTATAATGCGTTTCCACTTTAGAGCACCCCCCCCCCAAAAAAAAAACAAAAAAAAAACCCGGTAAAAATGGTATCCTCTTGTATAATGTGATCCCCATTTTGATTCATCACGAGAATTAAAATATGCAAAAACATACAGAAAAACCTCTATTTTTTATATTTTTAAATATGCATAATCTGGATCTTTAAAGTTAAAAACCTTCAAAATCTGATTCATTATATCCGTGTCTTCTATAAATAATATAAATAGGCATGGACGGAAGCTGGACGGACTTCTTTTTGAGAGGTCACTTTCATATTAGTTTTTGGAGATTGAAAATTCAAATAAAAAGTGAATTAATGTATTCTATAATGAACTGTACTACATTATACAGGGTAATTCAGAAAGGTAGGTCAAGAATGAAATACCATGTACAGTTTGTAGAGGGGAACAATATTTTTCCTATAAACGTGGGTCCGAAAATGCATCCTTACAGAGAGAATGCAACCTGCACGAGGTAGGAATGACATTACGTAGGTGTTGAAAATGCCGACCCTGAGCCTCGATGTTTAGTCTGTGGACGAGATTCTCGCGAACTCTGGTGAAGATATTTAGTCTGGAAAGCGCTGTTGGTAAATCCTTTCCGTTTCAGTAGCATTACCTTGTGCCTCGCCGTAGACGAGATGCATGTCTGCCAGCTCCGCATTAGGCAAGCAATCCATTGTACGAAATGGAGTTACACGTTTCGTTTACTCTCTTTTAAAGGAGAGAACACGAACAATTTACATGGACCCTACAATTGCCGTCCGGGTAACGCACATCCATTCCTACCTCGTACAAGTTGCATTATCTCTGTAAGGATGCATTTCCGGACCCATGTTTATAGGAAAAATATTGTTCCCCGCTACAAATTGTACATGGTATTTCCTTCCTGACCTACCTTTCTGAATCACCCTGTATATACTGAATAATTTGTGACAATCCATGTCTGTGCGGGTGTCGCATGTGTCCCGGCGGAAAGAATGAATAAATTAGCATTTTTTTTCGCTTATATGTGTTGAGTGGGCGTGTATTTGTGTCTGGTGTAGGTCTGTTTAGTTGTAGAATTTAGTTTAGCTTTGATAGTTTTGTGTATTTCGCCAATTGTAGAATAAAAGGTGAACTTTCTGTGTGTGTGTGAGTTGTTTTGTTGTGAATTTAGCAGGTATTTGTTGTGATCGTTTCGTGTGCGTATTATTTTGTTGGCATTATTGATGGCGTTGTGGCAGGCTTTGTTGGGCTGGGATTGTTGCATATCGTAATTCCTAGAAGATCAACCTCAGCCTCCAATAAAGTATTGTTGTTGCTAATTACTTTCCGAGAAATAAAAAGATACGGCGTTTTTCTCTAAAATTGCTGGTTGATGTTCTTTTTTTTTTTTTTTGGGCTGAAAGTTGCCGATGTGAGCGGTTGCTGTTCTTATGTCGGCCATTACGCTCATGGAGCTTTTTGTTTTCCCACGATACGACGACTTTTAGTCATGCCTTTCATTTGCCGGACGATTAATCTGGTTAAACGTTTGTTTTGCTAAAGAAAGTTTTATTGATTGCGCATAATGTATTCAGGATTTTGTTTAAGTAAGTTGTTATCGTATTGCATCGAGGAGAAATAACACCTGGATGATGTTATGGTCAACTGTGATATGTTTTCAAAGCCATGGAATGTTTGTAGCGGACGTTTGAACGTCATCCAGAGTTCTGGTAAGTGACTTTTTTGCTTGTTTTTCCCTGCGCAGAGCATGGAATGAACATGGACATTCTTTCTGTCTTGTGAGTGTCCCTCCCGCTAAGTCAGCAGAGCTCGCCGTGCGAGAGGCATCACTGCCGCTTATACAGGGTGAATACAAAAGTCTGAACCCCCTTTTTATTTTTTGAACCGAAGCAGATATGTCAATTTTGATGACGCCAATGAATAGGAAGTTGTGGGCGGCCTATCCCATGGTGCACTTTTCATCATCCCAAATATGCAAATTAGGACACATTCAAAATTTATCTCAAAAACCTTAAAGGATAGAGAAAAAAACCCAATTCCAAACTTGTTCAGCATAAAAAAAACAAACAAAACAAAAAAAAAATCATCCAAATAGGACCAACCAATCACCCACAATCACGTTGACCAAATTGACCATTTCCGGAACGGTGTAGCTTGCCATCCTGGAATTGTTCTGTCTTCTGTGTGCTGAAACATGCCTTTTATTTGCTTTTCTGCATGAAAGTGAATGTGAGTATGGTAATTTATGTTAATTTTTTGATTTGCATGCTTTACATGGTGGAAATATCAACATTCAGTTTTCCTTGTGCAGTGTGACTGTTTGAAAGCTACAAACAGTTCACAACATGATTGTGGGTGATTGGTTGGTCCGATTCGGATGATTTTTTTTTTCTGTTTGTTTTTTTATGCTGAACAAGTTTGCAATTGGGTTTTTTTCTCTATCCCTTACGGTTTTTTAGATAAATTTTGAATGTGTCCTAATTTGCATATTTGGGATGATGAAAACTGCACCATGGGATAGGCACCCACAACTTCCTATTCATTGGATTCATCAAAATTGACATATCTGCTTCGGTTCAAAAAATAAAAGGGGGTTCAGACTTTTGTATTCACCCTGTATACATTGAGTGAAAGAAGCCTTACCTGAACTGTTATGTATTTATTCTCATCTTGAAAAGAAGAAACCTTGTAATTAGTATAACACTAGGTTTTAATTGCCTGGTACGCTTTATCGAGCGTGTGAATGCCCTCTGTGTTGCAGTGCGATTAAGCGCAAACAAAAAGTGACGAGCTATGGTACACTCCCTGTAAACCCTGCAAAAAATGTTTTGGAAACACCACACCCCTATAAATTACAGAACTCAAAAAAACTTTTGTCCAAGGGCATCCTATATACAGGACTCAAAAAACTTCGGGATAATATTATTTATTTAAAGCAGGGAATTAATAAATATAATTAATTATTTCAAACACCAAACTGAATTAAATTAATAAAAATTGTATTGGCAGTATAAAAACTTACAAGAGAAAGCATAGGAAATGAAAGAAGTTTATTTTGCAGGAAAAGAAATATAGAGCAGTATATTCAACACAAATTAGCAAACAATGGATCCAGCAGACAAAATAAGCAACTGATAAATGAAAGCAAACTTTTATACAGGGTGGATACAAAAATGAGCCCCCCCCCCCCCCCACCTTTTATATTAGTAACCAAAGCAGATTATGTCAATTTTGATGAATCCAATGAATAGAAGTGGTGAGTGGCCTATCCTATAGTGCACTTTTCAACATCCCAAATAGTTCAACCGCTTCTTGCTTTCCATCTCTCACGTCATTCATGTAAAAAACATTTTGGAAACCCTGCACCCCCTCCCGCGGATGTAAAAAAAGTGTATAACCCACGGGGTAGATTCGCGAAAATACGGTATACGCTAATTTCATTTGCAGTTCATTAGGTCAGAATGCAACTTCGTCAGATCAAGGCAATTTTGAAATTGCCATCGTTTTGAGAAGTAATTTTCCTATTAGCTTTTGCCAATGAGAAGTTCAAATAAAAAGTGAATTAATATACTGTGTAATAAACTGTACATTGTATATACTGTATAGTTAATGTACTGTGATGTGTATTATACATTAAATTCGTTTGAAGTTCGTCAGCCTGAAGTTTGTTTGAACCTAGCCCCCCAGGCCCACCGCCAGTTATTGCAGGGCTATCAATATCCTCTTGTATAATAGTCTCACAAATTTAGATGCTTTTTAGGCCAAAATTTTTCGCATTATAGTAGAATATTTACGGTATACAGAATGATCGATTTAAGTGAACATATTGAAATATCTCGAAAACTACACATAGGATCAAAAAACGTTTGTAATGAAATTTGTTCCGTCTCGAAGGGGCCTATCCAATGATACCAAAATTGACCTCCACTCACCCTACCCCTGGGGTTGGGTGGGGTGGAGGGTTAACAAAGAAATCTTAAATAGGAACTCCATTGTTTATTGCAGATTTGGATTCTCCAGGAAAAAATACATTAATTTGACCTACAATTGATATTATTTCTTTTCACAGAAGACTATACTCGACAGAAAAATCGAAAAGGAGTACATGAACATTAAAAAAACGGGAGGGGGGGGAGCAATTTTAGTGTCTTTGGAAAGCTTTTTTTGAACACGTATTTTTTTATATGTGATCAGACGTGTATTTCTCAAGATGTTCCCATTTTTTAATAATGTTCGTGTATCGTATACCCCTCATCGATTTTTGTAGATTACAGCGCCATATGTGGAAAGAAATGATATCAATCATAGATCAAATTAATGTATATTTTCCTGGAGAACCCAAATCTGGAAAAAAAAAAAAGAAAAAAAGTTCCCCTGAGGGGAGGGGGGTAGGGGCAATTTTTTATCATTGAATAGGCCCCTTCGAGATGAACAAATCATCCCTAACCTTATTTGATCCAATGCAGTTATACAAGGCATATACAAGGTTTGTTCAAAAAGTTCTGATTTTTTTTTTTTTTTTTTTTTAAGGAAGTTATTTCACTTACAAGTCAGTGGTTTTTATCACCTTCAAAGTACTCTCCTCCCTAACAAATACACTTGTCCCAGTGATGTTTCCACTTTTTGAAGCAGTCATGGGATAATCTTTTTTGGAATTGCCTTTAGTTTCTCTCTGCAATATTTCATGATCTCATCAATGGTATCAAATCTTCCTTTCTGCGTTACCTTCAGTTTGGGGAATAGGAAAAAAAAGATTATCCCAGGGGTCAGATAAGTGGAATACTGGAGGTGAGAGAGCACAGTCATTCAATGTTTTGCTAAAACTCCTGAGCTGACAATGCTGAGTGAGCTTGCACTTTGTCATGATGGAAAAACCAGTTCTGAATTCACCACAATTAAGGTTTTTTTTCCCCCCTCGTCCACATTTTCTCTGAGGAAGCATCTGATAGGTTTTTGTGAACGTTTTCTCCAGTTTGAGGCAGAATTTCACTTCACAAAGCTGTTCAAGCAAGTTGCTCATTGTAAAAATTACACAATCGCAGAACACTCGGGAGACCATCTTACATAAACAGCAATGCAATCAACTAAGCTATTTTTCGACAATAGAAGGTTATTTATTAGGTTCCCGGATGTTTACATATGAACCGAAGCCATGCCATTCAAAATATTCTAGAACTTTTTGAACAGAACTGGTATTAAGAAATATTATAATTGAAAAGATGAATTTACAATTTAACCTCCTTCTTAATATATCGTAAATACTGTATTTAGCGCCGGACCTGAAATACCGGCCCGCCTGCATTAAGCGCCTGGGGGTCCGCTGAATTTTTGCAAATAAGCGCCGGACCTTCAATAACCGCCCGGGCGCTTATTTTAGTTCATTTCGTGGATATTTCTTCTCTTGCTGCTTTCTCACTGGAATGTTTGCTCTCCCAAATGCCACTGCTAAACCGTAAATTAGATACCAGCACGATTGTCTTCTAATTTCTTGCTTTTAATTTTGGATTCAGTCAAGCAACATAGCTGATGAAAAATGAAAATTTCACAGTTATAGCATCAATTTTAATCTCGCAACAGTAAAACCATTCTACAGAGGCTACAGCCAAACAGTTTAGCATTGATCCTAACGGGAATGGAAAACACAACAGGATACTTTAGAAAAGATGAAGGAGAAGGGCGAGAATTTTGCATATTAGTATCCATCACAGTTGTGCAGAATTTTATAAGCGCCGGACCTGTAATACCAGCCCGCCTGCATTAAGCGCCTGGGGGTCCGCTGAATTTTTGCAAATAAGCGCCCCGGCGCTTAATACAGTTTTTACGGTAGTCGAACCCGAATAACTCAAACTCTGATAACTCACATTCCCGGTTAACTCAAACGATATTCTAAGTCCCATCCCCCAGAGCATTTAATTCAATAGAAAATTCACTCATTAACTCAAACAAATTTTAAATAAATCCCGGATAACTCAAAGTAATTTTGGTCTTAGTTAATACGTATTCCTAAATTTAAGCAAAACCTGTCTTAAAAAAAAAAACAAAACAAGCTTTGCCTGTTGAAACTTTATTTCATTTTTCAACTTTAATTTTTACGTCTACATGACAAAGAAAACGATGCAGGAATCTTTTGCAGTCGCTGGCAGCCTTTGTAAAAATCAAAACTTAGTGCAAACACAAAATTGCGAATTGAACTTGTTGATTGCGATCGTTCAATGGGAGAATATTTAGATGTAGTAATTGATGACGATTGCGCGTTCATTTTTAGAGGGAGTGTTCGTGTTGACCATAAAGTTCATTGCATGAATGATCGCAAACGAGTTTTTAGAAGCAGTCATACACTTCTGATTGCCTGTCACCATTTTGATTTCGAAACTGCACTGTCTCATTGCCTTTGTCGATGTAAAAGTAACAGAAACTCGAGGAAAAAAGTTATGAATTCTCAGTTTCAAATATAAAACATTTATACATGTATCATAAATGTCATCAAATGAAAAATAAATGGGCAAAAATCGCCAAGAGATGCCTTTCGAAAATTTTTACAAACCGGAAGTAGAATTTGGAAGTCATGCCAAAATGGCATTGGAATTGATTTCGTGTTGGAACGGACCGTATTTTACTGGGTCCGTATTGTATTTGTATATGGATCTCATTAAAACTAACCAAATTCATAAAAATATTGTGAGTATCATGTAATCTTTGTAGTGGTCATGTAGCATCATTTTCGACTTACTAGTTAACTCCAAAACCTGATAAGTCAAAATCTTTTTGACGATTTGAGTTATCGGGGTTCGACTGTAGTTGATTCATTATTTCAGTCATCATTCCATATAAAAATTTTGGTTGTTGGTCATTTAAGGAAAAAAAAGGATATTTATAATACTGACGACTGCTCTAATAAATCTATTTCGTAAAAACCAAATTAACAGGAAAGATTAACTCTCAGATGTTCGATGTGAGCAGGCCAGTCTCAGATTTCTTGTCACACTCGTGCAGCAAAGCCTGATCAATTGAGTTGAGTGTGTTGTCTCTCTGCTGCTTTAACTGCTGTATATCCTGTGGAAGTAGGGATACAAACACTTTGTCCTTCACATATCCCAAAGGAAAAATCGCAATGAATTAGGTCAGGAGACCTGGGGAGGGGGGGGGGGGGGGGGAGGGTCACAACATCAAGAGAATATAATTTCACCCACCTTGGCCAATCCAATGTTCTGAAAGATGCTGGTAGGTAATCAAGCACATGTTTAAACCAAGTGGCAGGGTACCATCTTGCTGTAAAATGAAGTCAGATACCTCTTCCAACTACAGCAACAACTACTCAGGCAGTAAGTGAAATCGTCGAGATAGGTGAATCCTGTAAGTGTGGACTATGCCAAGAAGAAAGGCCCAAACGAACAGAGGCTGGTTATGGTGCAAAAAAAATTCTATCTTCAAAGAACAAAGCATTTTACAGTATGGCATGCTGATCTTCTTATCCCATAATCTCAGATTATGCCTGTTCACTTTTCATCTGTCCACAAAACCAAATCCATGCAGAACTCGGTTTTGGTTTGTTGGTAATTGCTAGCACTTGTACTATGTGAAATTTGCAAGGCACATGCTTGTATAACACATACCACACTGTTGCTTTCAGAACATTAACTACTCTGCTGGCATGATAGGTTTCCCTTGCTGGAGCTCCATAAGTAAGTCGCACGAATGTTTTCCCTCATTTCATTGTTGACAGATAGGCATCTTGTGCTTTTCCCCTTGCAAAAGCAGTCTGTCTCCTTAAACTGTTACTTGGTATTGTGATGGTGAGGTGCTTCTTTCACAAATTACCAGAAATGTCTGAACAAAGTTGTGCAGGTGATGCCGCCATTTTGAATAACATGCCTCTAGCGAGCATTTTGGTTATGGTGGACTTCAGTGTTGCCAAATGAAACTTGGAAAGTAGACCTTTCGTGTTATTCCAGTTTTTGTGAAATAAATTCATTAGCGCAATCACTGATATGGTTTATTTTTTTTTGTACCATTCATTTTGAATTACCCTGTATTTATAACAACTCTTAAAATATTTTCTTAATATGAAATCTTACTTTGCTTTCTCTAGCCTGAGGTCTTTCATCAGCTGGAATAAGTTTGAACGTTATTGTGCCATCTACACTTTGCTGAAACAAAATAAAAATTCAATAACTTTTAATATGCTAAAGAAAAAAAGAGAGACAGAGTTAAATTAATTCAAAAATGTTTTCTTACCTCCTGAAAGTATTGTGAAAGATTTAGAGAGTAAAATTTAAAAAAAAATACAAAAATATATTAATACTGATAATTATATTTATCTGCTAAGGTTGTAATAGTATCATTTTAAAAGTGTAAATAAACTTTACTAAAATGTGAAGAACATCTGTAGGAGTTTTCCCTCTCACGTTAATGCCATTTACTTCATGAACTTCATCTCCAACGTGAATTAAACCTTAAATACATAAATTATAACAATCATTAATAAAGACTACAGAAATCAAATCAAATCTGTTCCTGAGACAAGAAAAAAAAACCCTAGTAGTGAAACCGAAACTATAAAAAAATCTATCTGCATAAGCCACAGTACTCATCATAATTAAATTTCCACATGATAACAATTGGGAAATCATACACACATGAAAACAACGAAGTACATTATTTTTTAACTTGTGAATCATAAGAGTTGAGGAACGGTTTACACACTCTTTGAAAGTCAAACGAATTAGTGAAATTGTATAGGATTTACGTAATAATAAAAGAAAGATACATTGACAAAACTAAATTTCCATGATGACAAACAAAAATAAATACAGTAGAACCTCGTTTTTACGAAATACTGTTTTTTTGCAAATATATACCTCCTACCCTAGTATAACCCACACCCCTGTATACCCTGCAAAATTCCAATTTTATGTAAAAAATATTTTGGAAACCCTGCATCCCTATATACTCTGCAGGGTATCCAATATACAGGACTCAAAAGACTCTGGGATATTATTAATTAAAGCAGAAGATTAATAAATATGATTAAATATTTCACACACTAAACTCAATTGAAATTCATAAAAATTGTATGTGTGGTTCAGCAGGACATTCATGTAAAAAAATAAAATTGTAAAACCTGTACTCTTGTATACCCCCTCCCCAGTTGTATAAAGTGTATAACCCGTGAGGTATATTCGTGAAAAGACTGTCATTCTGAAATCCTGAATCCCTCTTTTTAATATCCATATAATAAACTTTATATTTTACAAAGTGTTTATGACGAAATTCGGATTTTACGAAGATAGAAGTTGTAATTGGTAATAAATACTTCCATGATTTCCTAATCGATATTCCAGATCATACCAACAGGAAATGACGCCTCTATTAAGTCTGCTTAATAGTTATCCCAGTCCTTAACAAAACGGAAACAAGACCTCTATTAGGCCTGCCATCTGGAACCCTCCAATCAACATCTTTTGTAAGTCCACTAGTCATTCCTGACTGGTGGACACCATCTCCCGTTCACTATACAGGGTGTTTTCGAATTGAGTACAGATTTTTTGGGAGATGATAGATGAGGTCCTTAGAAATATTTTTTGTCATATGAACATGGGGTCCCCGCAGCTCCGTTTACTTACAATACTGCATTGAACAATAAATGACACCGGGACGCAGTGTGCGTTGGTAGGCCTAGATTATTTTATTTTTAACAATTAACACAAGCAATCTACTGTAATAACTTTTAAAGTAATTGTTTGCAAAGAAATTTCAAGGTGCACGTGCTTGTTTGTTGAAAAGTCTTAGGACAAACTTCGTCAAGGAGATTCCATGGTATCCAACCGCTTGGTAAAATACGATTAGTCCATATGTAAATGAACTAGTCGTATTCTGGGAAAGCAGTAGGTAAAGACTGCTTGTGTTAATTGTTAAAAATAAAATAATCTAGGCCTACCAACGCACACTGCGTCCCAGTGTCATTTGATTGTTCAATGCAGTATTGTAAGTAAATGGAGCTGCGGGGACCCCATGTTCATATGACAAAAAATACTTCTAAGGACCTCTTCTATCATCTCCCAAAGAATCTGTACTCAATTCAAAAACACCATGTATAATATGATGACAATGTAAATCTCACTTATTACTATTATGCTAGCCTTGAAAATGGTGTAACACCGAAACGTGCGTCAGCAATAAAATTAATAGTATCCGCATCGTATTAGACCCATGCTTTATTTGAATAAATACATCTTTGCTTAACCAATAATTCTCAATATTTTTTTTTAACTACATGATACTGAACTCTGATTGGTCATCCAGGAAGTTAATCATTTTTCGACTTTACACCATTATGTGTTCACTACAGATCAATAAATATTGATGCAGATGTCTTAACTTCTCCAATATTAAACGATGACTAAATTTCCAATCTTGTTAAAGATGGCAGCGAAGAAGATCATGAAGATGACAATGACAACAAGGAATTGGAAAATACTGCATTCAAAGCAACATCCTCACTAATTAAAAACTGCTTAGAATGCTAAAAAACATTTATATTTTTGAGCTTTTTGAAGTTTTAAACTATTTAAATAAAGATATACATGTAAGTTCAAATTTGCATCACACGACAATTCTAAAATACAGGGTTATTCAAAAAGAAGGAGCAGATGTTAAAATATTTATTTCTAATGAACGACAATAGATAGAGACACATACGATAAACCACTGGATAGAGGAAAGTTCAAAGATTTATTTGGTTGCACGAAATGCACACTGCACAGCAACAATGGATTCACTCTTTGAATACTGCAGCACACAAAATGACTTTTCCTGGGGTGTCACCATTTGCAATTCTGCTCCTATGCTACCTATCTCCACAAAACTTGGACAGTTTACTGAGACCACATTAATTGTCCCAATTTAGGCGTATGTATGTCCATTAGTTTCGGAGATAGGTGCTTGATATGGGACTAAGGCTGGATTCACACTTCGACGGATTTCGCAACGGAAGGCATCGATGGCAAGGGCTTGAAGTCAAACAAGCATGAATATCAGGTGAAAACGGATAATACCCAGTTTGAGTTGAATTTCATCCTGTTTTCTACCTTTTTTTCCACGTTCCTTTCACTGCAAGTCCTTGTCGTTGATGCCTTCTGTCACGGAATCCATTGTAGTGTGAATCCAGCCTTAGTCAAATTTTATGTAAACAAATGTAAACAAACAACGCTGCTGCTATAGGCATTGAATGGAACTAATAAGTGGGGGTTTAAAACTTGAACTATTCAAATACATAAAATAAAACTTTGAACTTTCCTCTATCCACTGATATATCGTATGTGTCTTTAACTAATGTTGTTCATTAGAAAATATTTTAAATCTGCTCCTTCAATTTGAATAACCCTGTATTTTCAAAAATCAAATAACATGTATTAAAAAACTGCCCATTAAAATTTTTTTTTTTTTTTTTTTTTTGTTTTTATTTTTGTTTGTTTTATCATTTTTTGTTTTGTTTTTTACGCAGTTCAGATTTAACAAATAAATGTAATTGATCCCTCAAGATTTGTAAAATTGAGGTTCTACTGTAGTTCAACTTAATATTCTGTTGGCCCTCCAGGTACATCAATGGTATGGAAAGCTATCTACTAATTTGATTATGATGGAACACGAAATATTGTTCCACACCTCAAACAAAGCATTTTTGAAATCTGCTATGCTCTTTCACCTGGCAGTTGGAATAAGTTGTTCCAATCCATCGCAAAGGTTTTCAATGCGGTTTATATTGGGGTTCTGAACTGGCCATTCAAGCACATGGATCCTTTAAGCTTCTAGATAGGTGGTCGGTCACAAGCTTCGATTTGTCCTTGGGGTCATTGTCGTGCTGGAATGTCCATCCTTTTCAGAGCTTCATATTCTGTGTTGCTGTTGTTTACAGATTCGTTTCCAAAATGCTTTTGTAAATTTCAGCATTTATGTTACCATTTATTTCAATCAGTTGCCAACTCCATGATAAGAAAAGCACCCCCAAACCATGATGCCAGATCAGTGCTTAACTGTAGCTTTTGTCATACAAGGCTTGAACATGCCACTATCTTTCTACCATAAATTTTTCTTTTATTTGCATTGTTCATCTGAAATCTGGATGCATCACTCCAGATAATGATTCTCCAAAACTCTGGTGGGTTACTCATATTTCTTTGCAAACTGCAGGAGTTTCTTCTTGTCCATAGGTGTTATGAGGAGCTTTTTTCTCGCCACTCTACCGTGGAAGGCCCTCTCATGCAAACGGCAGGCTATGATCTTTTCACTAACAGTCAACTTACCGGTAACTTATTTTTTACTTCTGATATTGTTGTCATGGGGTTTCTTTTAATATGACAAACGATTCGAAGGTCCACGCCCTATCTGTTTATTTCCCTCCTCAGAACAGTGCAAATTCCGAATAGCTCCAAGTTTCACGTTTTTGCACAATTTTACACACACTAGTATGACTGAATTCTACTAATCGGGCAACTTTTCTATAGCTCTTTTCCCTCTTTCACAAGTTCTAATAAACATAGTTTCTCATCTTCACTTAAATTCCCTTGTTTTCACCATTTTTTATTTCAGTGACTCCTGCAAAATGACACTTAGGGTAATTATTTTAACTATTTTCAGGATGTACAGTATATGTACTATTTGTGAATATACGTATATGGTTTTCTCACCTGCTTTGGTTACTGCTGCAGTTTCGAGCTCTTTCTTAAATGGAAACTTAATTTTGTCTTCCTATGGACCCTATTCAAAAACGGGCCAGTCTCATTTTTAATGACTTATGCAAATATCTTTACAGAAATTTACCCGTTTATTTCTAAGCATTACAGTCTTTATTTATTATAGCGATAGAAGTTGATCTTTTCATGAAATTAATAATTTAGTGCATGTTTTCTATCAGAAACTTAATTATGACAAGCACTGTATGTCTCAAAAGTATACAGGTCGAACCTCGATACAACGAACATCATTATAACAAAAGTTTCATTACGATGTGTAATTGTTCCCTGGCGTGTGTAACTAAAATAATGCTTACCATATTTTTTCGAATATAGGCAAAGGCTCTAAACCCCCAAAAAAATCGAAAATTTTGGGAGTGCGGCCAAAAGTGAGTGCGGCCTGAAAAAAATTTTTTTCCTGAAAAAATCATTTTGGATATTTTTTAATAAAAAAAAAAAAAAAAAAAAAAAAAAAAGATCTAGCTACTTCGTTTTAGCATCCCATAGTATATTACATAGTAATTTAGATAGTAATTTCATTATTTATATAACTATCTAAATTATTTTAATATATTTAATGAAACTTTTATAAATTTATTAATGAAATGTGTAAATAATTATAGTAATTTGATTTTAATGAGCGAGTATAACTTATTTCATCAGCGGTGGCCATGGCTCTATCAACGAAGTGCCGACCAATAGCGCGATAGAGCATTCTATGACATCACAACCACGGAATAACTAATACATGGAAGCGAAACTCTACCTTTGACTAATACTAGATTGTGGCGCCGATCTCAGCTCTAGCGGATGGACTGAAGCACAGTTGCTGAAAAGAGCGCATGCGTCGATCTCAGCTCAGGCTGTTACATTTCCCTCCCTATTTAGTATATTTTTGGCTGGCTCTTCTCAGATCCCTTCCGTCATTTTATTTATGGAATTTAATTTTATTTATTATTTATTTATTCTATTTTTTTTAATATTTATTTTCATTTAAATTAAAAGAAATAGGTATAGATTATATTAATAGAGTAAGTGAAAATTCTTCATAAATTATTACAAAAAAATAGATATAAAGTAATTCATTAATATTTTAATAAAGTAAAATTTGTTAAATATACAGTTTAATTTTAACTATTTCAAATGCCATTTCTAATATTTGTCATTAATTCCTTTTAAAATGTGGTTACTTAGATTAAAAAAAACATATTTCAATATCAGTATAAATTAAGAATTTTATTACCATTTCAGAAGGTTAAATAAAATATTACTGATGCAGACAAATTACAATTTCATTGTTTTCAAATAAAAATTTTCCTACATACTGGTCAATATAATTTGTTAAATTTAATAAACGAAATAAAATTTGTATACAAGAAACAATTTAAAGTTCAGTTTAAACTATTAAGAATTTCGTTATGATTTTTTCAGGTCAAACAAAATATTATTGTTGATTAAAATTCCATTATTTTCTAAAAAAAATTTTGTACATACTGGTCAATATAACTTGCTGCATTTAATAAAACAAAAGAATTTAAATTTCCAAATTATATAAGAAATAATTTCGACATCAATATAAATTAAGAATATCATTGGGATTTCACGAGCTCAAACAAAATTATTGCTGATTACAATTTCATTATTTTCAAATAAAATTTTTTTACTTACTATTCAATATAATTTTCAAACAAAAACAAATTGCTATGTAGCCTTTTCAATTTGAAAGTACACTCCTTCAAACTTGAAATTATTATAATAAAATTCTGATTGTGATAGATAATAAAATAAAACTAATAAATATTCCATTCACTTTTGAAATTACAAAAGTGTTTCAATAATGAATCCAATAGTTATGTATTTTAAATTTTAGAATAGGGTATGCTATTTCAAATTGGAGTATATAATAATAAATTTAAAGTTAATATTTTAAATTGAAACAAACTGCTCGTAAATAACCGAATTTTGTGAAATTCATGAGCAGAAAGCTAGTATGAAAAAAATATGCTATAGTTGACTGCTGTATATAAATTTCAAACGTGTGTGAGCATATTTCTCAAAAAATCCATAAATGAATAATGCAATTGCTATGAAGTATGCTCCTTCAAATTTGAAGATATAATAATAAAATCAGGACTGTGTAATATTTAAAATCAAAGCTAATATAAATAACACCCTCATTTGAAATTACAAGAGTTACAATGATTAATGCAATAGTTATATACCTTTTTAATTTGAAAAGATTCACTTCTGAAAAATAATAATCAAATTTTGTGGATTAGTGGTTTCCTTAATAATCAAATTCTTTTAATATAAATGACTGGCTATATTGAATTTCAGGAGCAAAAATATGAAAAACTTTATTATTCTTGGCTGGTGTATGTAAAGTTCAAATGCCTGTGAGCATTATTCTTAAAGGACCATGCATGACTATTGAATCTTTACAATTTTATAATTTACACTCTCTTTTGGAATTGCAAGAGAGTTTCAATGATTAATGTAATACTTATGTATGTACCTTTTCAATTCTAAAGTATGCTCCTTCAAATTTGTAAATATAATAATAAATCAGGGCTGTGTAATATTTTAAATCAAAGCTAATATGAATTTTGAAATTACAAAAGAGTTGCAATAGTTATGTACCTTTTCAATTTGAAAGGATTCACTTTTGAAAAATAATAAATCAAATTCTTTTACTATTCTCAATAATAACAGAATGTTCATTAAATGACTGACTATATTGAATTTCAGGAGCAAAAAAGGATGAAAAAACTTTATTCTTGGCAGGTGTATGTAAAGTTCAAATGACTGAGCATTATTCTCAAAGAACCATGCATTACTATGAAACCTTTACAATTTTATAAATTACACCCTCTTTTGGAATTACAAAAGAATTTCAGTGATAATGCAATACTTATGTAGGCTCTCAAAAATGAAGATATAATAAAATTCGGTCTGTGTAATATTTTAAATTATAACTTAATTTATATTACACTCTCTTTTGAAATTACAAAAGGGTTTCAATAATTATTGTAATATTATTGTAATAGTTATATATCTTTCCATTAATTTTCAATTATTCTGTGAAAAATTTATTTTGAAAAGAATTCCACCATTCTTCAAGAAAAAAATTTTAAATTATATATCTAGTTTGAAATTTTTATGATAATTCAATAAAATTGATTACAAAATTATATAAAAATTGCAGCTTCATTTGGGAGTCATGTCCTTCTTTCTACTTTTACTCTGGGGATTTTGTATTTGGGGTTTATTTACTGGCTGCATTTGTACTGGCAGGAAATGCTCACATATATTTGAAATGTCAAAAGAGCTTCAATCATGGAATAAATAATAATAATGTATTAGTTATTCCGTGCTTCAATGACGAATGCAATAGCGATCCACCTTTTCAATTTGGCAATACATTCTATACTAATTAAAGTAAAATAATGCCTTTCTGTTTGTGTAATACTTTAATCTAAAATAAATTGCTTATTGAATTATTGAATCTTTATAATCACCTTTTAATTAATCATGGCAATAATACGTTAACTAGAAGTCGACGTATTTTTTAAGTTAAGTTGCATCTTGGACGAAGCTCACACGTTACTTCATTTCTTACTTTTGCTTTATAATATTTCATTAAAGTATTATTTACTGTAAATCTTCTACTATAATGCGAATTTTTTTGGCTTAAAAGAGCACCTAAATTTGCTGGGTCGTATTATACAAGAGGATAAATACTTGTTCGAGCCACAAGACATTCGAGCCAAAGTCCTGATGTTAATATCCACAAGTCAAACCCCTCCAGGATTGTTCGAGCCACAAGACATTTAAAATGCAGGTAGAAGAAGAGTGCACGTAAGTTGACACCTGCCAATTGTGAAAAAAGATTAAAATTTGCTTCGAACTACTGTCCTGATGAAATTCTCAACGAATATACCGTGTGATATAGATTAATTATACAGCACATACAGTGTCCAGTTCAGTATACAATAAATTATTTCACCTTTTATTTGAATTTCTTGTCACCAACATCGAAAATAACTTCTCCCAAAGATTGCTACTTTCAAATAGGCCTACTTTCAAACTGCTTCGAATCAAAGCCTACAAGAAAGCTTATGCAGTCAAGTTATAAAAAATGTTAAAACTGAATAAAATATACTTGGTTTTTCATTAAGAAATGTTCAGTTCTGTGTTTTTTTTGGGTTTTTTTTGGTCGATGTGTGAGTGAGAAATGTAGGCCTATAAAATTCCAAACTGCCTCGACGAAGTTCCCTTTTGTGCTGATGATATTCACACGAATTTATCGTGTATTTTACATTAATTACATTGCATTGACACTTCCAGTTCATTAATTCACTTTTTATTCGAATTTCTCGTCAACAGCTACCGTACTATGAAACTAACTTCTGCCAAAGATCGTTATACTGTCCTTGCAAACTGCCTCGAACCAAAGCCTACAAGAAAGCTTATGCAGTGAAAATATTAAACTGAATAAAGATTACTTGTTTTTTTTATTAAGAAAATTGATATAAAGTCGATGTGTGAGTGGGAAAGCTTTCCCTATCAATGTAAGGCTATAAACTTCCAATGGTTTTAATGAGGCAAATGTCCCAAAATGAATTGAATTTTGGTGAATTTAAACTTTATACAATTTTGAACAAAGACAAGAAAGTTCATTTAAATGCATTTTTACATTTCTACATTTTTAAGATCCAGGTTATTTAAAAATAAAGATTTTTTTCTGTATATTTTTGCACATTTTATTTCTCGCGAGGAGTCAAAAATGGAGATCGCATAATACAAGAGGATAGGATTTTTGCCGATTTTTTGGGCCGAAAAAGTGGAGTCGCATTATACACGGGGTCGCATTAAAGTAGAAGATTTATGGTAGTTAATATTGACACTATTCGAATGCATAGTTTACTATAATGATGTGAACAATTATTGCCGAACTTTGATTTCCTGAAGGTATGAAGTCCGAATTTTGTTTAGCCTCCATCTTTTTTACTCCTTGAAAAAAACAATTCTTAAAAAAAATAATAACCTGATCAGTGTTAAAACGCTTCTTTCAATGGACGAAAGAGTTTCAGTCCATCCGCTAGGGGTTTGGCGATTTTGCGCCACTCAACGGTATATCACTGAAACTAGGGAAGTTTCGCTTCCACGTATTAGTTATTTCGTGTCAGAACACCTTGGAGTAGAGTGGGCAGCAATCGCCGACAATAGCTTTAACAAGTGAATTTAATAATAATTTCTGAATGAAAATGTATGTGACTGGTTAATTATTGTTCTGAAGGGTTAGAATATTAATTTCACTGTTAGAAAACGATTCACCAAAGGCTGGATAATTTAAAGCCATTAACTCAAATCGACTGCGTTTTTATCAGATTATTTTTGCCAATCTACGATCGATTTACCTTTTTAAAAAGTATAAAATATAATACAAGTCAAAATCAAAAATCTGTGGACAACATTTTTTTTAAGTTAATGGTTTTCTTTATTCAGCTGTAGATGAGTAATTATCACACCTACAACTACGAAATACATAAGGCGGATTGTTTATACGAATATCATGTTTGATATAATAAAATGAAAAAAATATATTAAACACAACTTAAAATAAAAGGCACAAAATAATCAAAGCTTGTGTCAAAACGCTGTGGACACAAAAAAACAAAAATCATAATACTGTGGACATTGCTATTTTTAATGTAAAATTTATTCTCTGTGAGGTAATTTGCATAAGGATTAGTTCAATATCGAATTATAGGTATAAGGTTTATACTTTTACATTAGTTAATTAAGAAAATGGCTTCAACAAAAGCAATACCACTCGAAATTCGTAAACGCATTATTGAATGCCATAAACACAAAGAATCAATCAGAAAAATTGCTACAAAATTTAAAATATCAGAAAGTCAAGTTCACAAAATAGTGAACTAATTTAAAACAGTCGGCAGTGTTGAAATTAAGAAGCCAACAGGGCGAACTGAAACAACTTCTAGTCGTGATGATAGAATGCTTCATTCCATCATTAAGGAAAATAGATTTTCTCAAGGACCAGAACTGACTCAACAGTGGTCAGCCAGCATCTGGAAAACTGTATCAGTATCAACTACATATCGCCGTATCCATCAACTTAGGTATCAATTTTGTACTCCGAAAATAAAACCATTTCTCACATAGGTGCAAAAGTAGAAACTTGTGAAGTGGGCAAAAGAGCGAGCCGATTGGTCTATTGAACAATGGAACAAAGTGGTATTTAGTGATGAATCCGCATTGCAACTTTCTGTGGATAACCAAAGTGGGAAAAAGTGGTGAGAAAAAAGAATGAAGCTAATAATTCTAATGGTAAAAAAATGAAGTGTTAAGTTTCCAGCATCATGCATGGTCTAGGACTGTGTAAGTGCCAAAGGGACTGGAAAATGCTGAGAAATATGTAAGTGTTTTGGCAACCAGCCTTCTTCCATCAATCGCCTCATTTCACCTTGGTCGTAGCAGCATCTTTCAACAGGATGGAGCATCCTGCCACACACCCTAGTCAACCAAGGAATGGCTTGCAAGAAAACGAGTGAATGTTATGGAATGGCCTGCGAATTCTCCTGACATGAACCCTATAGAGAATATTTGGGGAATTTTGAAAAGTGAAATAAAGAAAGCTGGACCAACAACAATGGATGAATTAAGAATTCAGGTGCAGGATGCATGGAATAAAATAACAGCAGAAACATGCAGCAAGCTGATATCTTCCATGCCACGAAGAATAATTGCACTTCTTAAGGCACATGGAGATACCACTAAATACTGGGTGTGCATTGTTCAGCTAAAATAGCATTGTCCACAGTATTATGATTTTTGTTTTACTGTGTCCACAGTATTTTGACACAAGCTTTGATTATTTTGTCCTTTTTATTTTAAGTTGTGTTTAATATATTTTTTTGATTTTTTATATCAAGCATGATATTCGAATAAATAATCTGCTTTATGTATTTCATAGTTGTAGGTCTGATAATTGCTCAATAAAGAAAACCATTAACTTAAAAATAATGTTGTCCACAGATTTTTGATTTTGACTTGTAGAAGTTTCCTATAAAAAAGATAGGAAGCAAATATAACAGAAAATAGACAGCAGTGCTCCCACTAAAATTGACAGAGGGCAGGGTGTCAACTGCATTAAGAGGGTACATCATGCAGTGTCAAGGCATCTCATGGGGAAGGGGGCGAGGGGCAGGGACAGGGCTAAGCCTAATTGTGTGCTTTCTGTTTAATAAAATCAGGCGGAAGGATACATGAAAGAGCAAGAACAAATTGATAAGCACTATTTTCGCGATCAGGAGCCAAGCCAAAACCGCGTTGGTGCCCCGATTCAGTGATCTAGTAGACCGCGTTCGACCGGATCCGCACTGTATATATATTAATACCCCCCCCCTCCCCAAATGAAATGAGGAGTACCGTCAATAACATCGTAAGCGTAATGATTTTTGGTCAATAGTCAATACATGTATATACACCTATATTTGATCAATAGGCAATACAATGTTGTCCACAGATTTTTGATTTTGACTTCTATTATATTTTATACTTTTTGAAAAGTAAATTGATCGTAGATCGGCAAAAATAATCCGATAAAAACACGGTCGATTTGAGTTCATGGCTTTAAATTATCCAGCCTTTATTGAATTGTTTTCTAACAGTGAAATTAATATTCTAACCCTTCAGAACAATAATTAACCAATAACATACATTTTCATTCATAAATTATTATGAAATTCACTTGTTAAAGCTATTGTCGGCGATTGCTGCCCACTCTACTCTAAGGTGTTGTGATGTCATAGAATGCTTTATCGCGTTATTGGTTGGCACTTCGTTGATAGAGCCATGGCCACCGCTGATGAAATAAAAGTTATACTCGCTCATTAAAATCAAATTACTATAATTATTTACACATTTCATTAATAAATTTATAAAAGTTTCATTAAATACGAGGGGCGATTGATAAATACGGTCTCCATGGCTGTAACTTTTTTATTTGTTAACCGATTTTCAAAATTCTTTTTGTATCTTATACTCACATTTGTCCTCTTTGTAATGCACTATTCACTTTTCGACATAGTCCCCATTCCTTTCCAAGCATTGCGCCAAAGCGTGACTAGTTGGGTGAACCCGTCGGAGAGGAATTCCGGAGTTGTTGTCGACACCAGGATTGAATGGCAACGTTTACCTCGCCATCAGAACCAACTCACGTCACTTAAGGGGCTCTTTCTTCTTTGGGAAGTGGTGAAAGTCGCAATGTGCAAAGTCTTTCATTTTTGAACTGCAATTTTTCATCTTTGAACTGTAGGCGCTGCAACGCCTCTGGTATGTGGTGACTCGTGTGCGGGCGGACGTTATCGTACTCCAGAAGAGGGTCCAAAGCTGCCATTCAATCCTGGTGTCGACAACAACTCCGGAATTCCTCTCCGACGGGTGCACCCAACTAGTCACGCGTTGGTGCAATGCATGGAAAGGGATGGGAACTATGTCGAAAAGTGAATAGTGCATTACATAGAGGACAAATGTGAGTATAAGATACAAAAAGAATTTTGAAAATTGGTTAACAAATAAAGTTACAGCCATGGAGACCTTATTTATCAATCGCCCCTCGTATATTAAAATAATTTAGATGGTTATATAAATAACGTAACTGGTATCTAAATTACTATTTAAGATACTGTGGGATGCTAAAACGAAGTAGTTTGATCTTTTTGTAGACCCTAGAAGTTTGCGGCCTAAAGTGAATTGCGGCCTTTAAAGGGTTATTTTTTCATTCCACCGTCAAATTTGCAGATGCGGCCTGAAGTGAATGCGGCCAATATTCGAAAAAATACGGTATTTTACTTCATTATAATGAAAATCATTATAGCGAATATTTCAGTAGAACGAAAGAATATTTCAGTCCCACGGGCAGTTTTATAAGGTTTAGAACAGATTTTTTTTTGATTTGTTTATACTTTCCTTTGCTCATCTGGGCTCTTTAGAAGGAGAGAGACGCGACACCAAGAAAGACGCGACACCAAGAAAGACGCGACGCCGAGAAAGAGATGCTGACGGAGAAAGGCTGAGTATAAGAGAACAGAGAACTTTTGAATTTTCAGTTGTGAATTTAGCACAGTCACAAATTGAGCAGATCCGTGAACAAACTGAGCAGAGTTGTGACCAGAGATGTGACTGTGGCGTTTTTTTTGTTTTGTTTTTTATTTTTTGTGTATTCATTTGTGACAGAGTTGAATTTTGTACCATCGGTGCGTATAGTCGTTGCACAGCACTCGAGAAACATTGCAGTCAAATCTGTTCTGCTATGGCAACAAAACAAAAATAACGGCAAATTACTCGGTGAAAAATTGCAGATGATCGAGCAAGTAGATGGCGGGGGAAAAAAAAAAAGGAGAGGTTGCTAAAAATTTTGGCATAGCTCCTTCAACATTAGGTACAATTTTAAAAGAATGGGACAAAATTGAGACACTTGCCAAGAAGGAAATCGGTCCATTCAACGTAAGAGAATGTGCAAATTATGAAGATGTTGAAAAAGCCGTTTTTCAATGGTTTCAAGAAGTAAGATCCAGAAACATTCCAGTAAGTGGTCCCCTTGTTCAAGAAAAGGCTTTAACCTTTGCATCTGCGCTTGGGCATGTAGATTTCAAAGCAAGTTCAGGATGGCCCTACAGATTAATGCACGTTATGGTATTTCATCGAAAGCAATTTGTGGAGAAGAAAATTCTGTGTCAATGGATCAAGTGAACACATGGAGAACAGGACGCATAAAAGAAATCATAAAAGACTTTAATGCGTGGAACATTTTCAACGCAGACGAAACTGGCATCTTCTACCACTTGCTGCCACATCGTATGCTGGCTGTAAAAGGCGAGTGCCGCAGGGAGGCAAAAAATCAAAGCAAAGATTGACTGCACTGTTATGTTGTAACGCATCTGGAACTGAAAAATTGAAACCCCTAATCATCGGAAAATCAGCAAAACCTAGATGTTTCAAAAACGTGCGCTCATTGCCTTGTGAATATCGCGCGAATAAATGCACATGGATGACTCAGGACATTTTTGCTGAATGGCTCAATAAACTTGATGCAAAAATGAAAAATGAAAATCGCAAAATCTTGCTGTTAGTCAACAATTACTCTGCTCACAATGTGCCACCACAATTAAGAAATGTTTATGTTGAATTTTTTCCACCAAATTGTACAGCAGTTTTAACAGATTTGGGTATTATCCATGCTGTTAAGGTGGTGTATAGAAGTCAATTACTACATCATCTTCTAATGAACATTCCTTTTGATGGGTCGTTGCCTTTAATTGATGTGAAGCAGGCTACTGATTTGATTGCTGCATCCTGCTACTTAGTGAATGAAGAAACAATATCGAAATGTTGGAAAAAAGCTGGATTTTTGAATTACTGCGGAAATACTGACCATGCTGTATGATGGTGCCCGGCACGAAAGAAAAAGGAAACTGGCACATGTGTAAATGAATAAAACTCGTTCAACCAATCAGAAACTGACTGGAAACGAGGTATTACTTATGTCTGGCATCAGTAGGAAGTAATACCTTGATTTTTGTCCGTTTCTGATTGGTTGAACGAGTTTTATTCATTTACACATGCGCCAGTTTCCTTTTTCTTTCATGCCGGGCACTATAGACAATGATAATTTGCTGAGTAATCCTGAAACAGAATCTTTATGGAAATCAATTCAAGAAGCCGGACACATTGATGAAGCTGTTGATTTTATGGATTACATCAATGTTGATCAGGGCGCATTTACATGCAGTGAAGTCACTGATGCTGATATTATTGCAACTGTGTCTAATGCACCCCCCAGAGGAAGAAGATGAGGAAGAGGTAGACATACAAAATGAAGCGATTGACCAACACGCATTACCACAAAAGAAGCAAGTGAATGTTTTTCTAAATTAAAAGAATTTGTAACTAGTCAGGAAAATGTTCTTCAACCTATATTTGAACACATGCACGCACTAGAAGAGTTCTTGTTAAAAGAAAATACTAAAAATTCTGTTCAATCAAAAATAACAAACTTTTTTTTAAGTATCAGTGTGTATTTCTGTTAATTTAAATAGACTACATATTCATTTGGGTTTTAAATTGTACTGTACAGTTATTAAAAATTAAACAGGCCAATTAAATTAATGTTTTCATTAAAACAAATTAATTTAGGCACAAATTACTACGTTTTCATTATACATGTAACGAGGTACGGCCCGTATTGAAATTCAATGAAATTTTTTAAGAATTTTCTATAATATGTCAAATTATTATTTGTTCTGGAGAGAGCCTAGCGATGTATCGGTTTTTCGATGTACAATCGATTTTTTTCTGAAATAAAAATTTTTCAAGATATTGAGATTCGGCTGTATATATTTAACTGAAGTTAGTTCAACCAAAAAATAACATAAGGTTATAATAATAAAATTTTTATGACATTTAAAGGCTGAAGCAAACAATAAAATTGAATTTATAAAATAAATACAGGGTGAATACAAAAGTCTGAACCCCCCTTTTATTTTTTGAACCGAAGCAGATATGTCAATTTTGATGAATCCAATGAATAGGAAGTTGTGGGTGGCCTATCCCATGGTGCATTTTTCATCATCCCAAATATGCAAATTAGGACACATTCAAAATTTATCTCAAAAACCGTAAGGGATAGAGGAAAAAACCCAATTGCAAACTTGTTCAGCATAAAAAACAAACAAAACAAAAAAAAATCATCCAAATCGCACCAACCAATCACCCACAATCACGTGGTGAACGGTTTGTAGCTTACAAACAGTCACACTGCACAAGGAAAACTGAATGTTGATATTTCCACCATGTAAAGCATGCAAATAAAAAAAATTAACATAAATTACCATATTCACATTCACTTTCATGCAGAAAAGCAAATAAAAGGCATGTTTCAGCACACAGAAGACAGAACAATTCCAGGATGGCAAGCTACACTGTTCCGGAAATGGTCAACATGATCTTCTGCTTCGGAGAGGCAAGGAGAAACCTACATGCTGCAGTTAGGTTGTATCGAGACAGATACCCTAACGAACGCCATCCATCTCGTCAAACAATGCGTCACATTATTCAAAGATTCGAGGCTACAGGGAATGTTAATGCAGAACGAGGACGACCAAGGGCACAAGGCGACGAGGATACAACAACACTAGTTCTGGCTGCAGTTGCTGCAAATCCCCACACAAGCAGCAGAGCAATTGCTGCAGATGTTGGGTGCCATCAGAAAACTGTTCTCAACATTCTACACGCACATCATTTTCACCCATACCATATTCATTATCATCAGGAGTTACTGCCAATGGATTATGTTGCTAGGGTCGCCTTCTGCAACTGGTTACTTATCTGCCTGGATGACAATCCAAACTTCATTCATGAGGTGTTGTGGACAGATGAAGCCCAGTTCACCAGGGATGGAGTTATCAACAGGCACAACCATCATCATTGGGCAGACGAAAACCCACGATGTCTGCGAGAAGCAACTCATCAAGTGAAACGGAGAATCAATGTGTGGTGTGGATTGTACAATGACAATGTGGATGGACCGTATTTTTACGATGGAACACTGATTGCAGAACGCTACCGGGCTGAAATTCTCAACGTGGTAGTCACAGACTTCATTGACAATTTGCCATTGGCCTCGTATCAGCGCACGTGGTTTCAGCATGATGGAGCTCCTCCACATTACGGGTCGTTCGTTCGCGAGCGTCTAAGTGAGATGTTTGGACAACAATGGATTGGCCGAGGAGGACCAGTTCGTTGGCCACCCCGCTCCCCTGATTTTACACCACTTGACTTTTTCTTGTGGGGATACCTGAAGGACAAGGTTTATGCTACGCAGCCCGCCTCACTGGAGGATCTGGTTCAACGAATCCAGGAAGTGTGCCGAGGAGCGACACTAGCCATGCTTGCCAATGTTTTGGCGTCAGTTAGGTTCCGTGCCCAATTGTGTTATGGTGCCCACGGTCGTCACATCGAGCATTTTGTTGATTAACTTTTTTTTTTAAACTGTTTGAAGTAACTTGTTTGTGTAGTGTGACTGTTTGTAGCTTACAAACAGTTCACCACGTGATTGTGGGTGATTGGTTGGTGTGATTTGGATGATTTTTTTTTGTTTTGTTTGTTTTTTTATGCTGAACAAGTTTGCAATTGGGTTTTTTTCTCTATCCCTTATGGTTTTTGAGATAAATTTTGAATGTGTCCTAATTTGCATATTTGGGGTGATGAAAAGTGCACCATGGGATAGGCCACCCACAACTTCCTATTCATTGGATTCATCAAAATTGACATATCTGCTTCGGTTCAAAAAATAAAAGGGGGAGTTCAGACTTTTGTATTCACCCTATATATAAAAAAGTAAAGAATGTTGCCAGAATGAAAGCTGAACCCAAACCAAAATTTCAAAACTAAAACAAAAATCCTTAGATGCCTTAGATAATATCTAAAATAAATTATTGAAATTTTGAGTTTTAAAATTCTTAATGCATGTAGAGTTTATGTCCTATAATATAATGAAAAAATTTGCTAATGATTTTTAATCATCAATATGATGAAAAATCTTATTTAAAACATTTTCTTCATTCCATATAGAAGTGCTTAAATTTAAAAACACACCAACTTACCACTTCTATCAGCAGCCCCACCATGCATTACACGAGCAATTACAACTGTTCCTGATGAGTCATCATATTTGATTGTTGCTCCCTAAATTTAAAAAACAACAACATACATTTAAGCCAACAAAGAACACACAGCCAATCTTTCCACAACACAAGGGTTGAGGGGAGAGGGAGCTGACATATGCAAATTACCATGAATTAAACTTTTTACTACGAAAGAACAGCTACTTGAGAAGCAAGGCATTATACAGGGTGTTTCTAAATTATCTCAGGGCATATTATACATGTTTATTACTCAGAAACTATTACAGATTTTAACATGATTTTTTTATTCACAAAGAAAAACTCAAAAAGTTTCTTAGCCTCACGTGAGTTGATAATGAAACATGCGGTTGGCACGTGGTAGCATTGTTGGCGCATTGTTCCATTTTTCATGAGATGCAATAAACAATGGCGAGTGTTCAAGAAAAAGCTTAATGCGTGTTATGGCTTGCGGAATTTAAGTCAATGATTATAGTTCAGAGAATGTTCAAAACAAAGTTTAAAAAGGATCCTCCAATTCATAAGTCAATTAAGCTATGGTATGAAAAATTTTTAAACACAGGCAGCCTGTTACACAAAAAAGGGTGCTGGTAGACCTTCAGCGACACCACAGAGTAGAAAAGGTCAGGGAGGCGTTCGATCGTAGTCCCTGTAAATCACATTGCCAAGCGGCTCGTCAACTGGATATGCCAATGACATCCGTACATAAAATAGTGAAGCACTGCCTTCGTCTTACATCCTACAAAATCCAGATGATGTATGAACTGAAGCCAGATGACCGACCGAAGCACAAGAAGTCTGCTGAGGATATGCTCCAAAAAATCGACAATTATCCCACCTTCCTTGAGGACATTTTGTTTTCTGATGAGGCAACATTCCATACTTCCAGAACAGAAAACCAACACAACCCCCTTGTTCTAAGGGAGCATATACACAACAGCCCAGAGGTTAATGTTCGATGGGGTTTAATGCATGATCGAGTTATCAGACCTTTCTTTTTTGCTGAAGACACGATTACCGCTGCAACCAAACTAGATATGCTGGAGAACTACCCGATTCCACAGGTGGAAGAACTGTAGCCCAACACAGTCTCCTCACTGGGGCCTGCAAGTTAGACACTGCCTTGATACGAACTTTCCAGGACGATGAATTAGAAGGGATTGGCCAATCCTTTGGCCCCCTCGCTCACCCAATGCGAACCCTCTGGATTTTTTCTTCTAGGGATATGTGAAAGACAGAGTCTACAAGACCAACGTTGATGACATTGAAACTCTCAAGAACAGAATAATTGAAACAATCGCTGAAATCACCCCCGAAATGCTAGCCCGAACATGGGAGGAAATAGAGTTTTGCTTTGACGTCCTTCACGCCATAAATGAAGGGCACATTAAAATTTATTAAGGCATGCTAAGAAACTTTTTGAGTTTGTCTTTGTGAATAAAAAAATCACATTAAAATCTGTAAGCGTTTTTGAGTAATAAACATGTATAATATGGGAGATAATTTAGAAACATTCTGTATAATTCATTATGCTAAACCTCATCAACAGAGAAAATATAAGAAACTGAAGAAAATTCTTCAAACATAATATAATTATAACATAGGAAAGGGAAGGAAAAATTCTGCAACCCAGACATGAACCAGGGACTACGACTTACACAGGTCAGGAATTCCCAAATCTTCTTACCCCTAAACCATCAATTATTGATGAAAATTCAAGTCAAAAGAGGAGTGATTTGGTTGGGCCTGTTGAGTTGTTTGTGACTTCATGGAAGTCAATACTGTCACAATTGTGACAGCATTGTGGTTCACTGTCTGGAATAGCTCACAAGGGATCTATGAGACTTTCAGAATGGTGGATGACACTGAAATTTGGTACATCAGTAAAGCTCATCAAGGGAAGCCTACCAAAAAATGTGAGGTGCAGCTGGCATATAGTTCACAAGTTATAGTACCTTGACAATCATGATAATCTATTAATTACACTAAACTGGTGCTTACCAAGTCTTGAATGGTTGAACTAAAAATGGCTGTAATGTGTGCATGCACCTCCCCTTCCTACATCTACCCACAAAATTTGAGCACCATCTGCCAGTGATAAAATCAAATAGTTCCCTTGTCAATTGGTTAGAGCAGCAACAGCGAAAATCATGGTCCTTGGTTCAAGTCCCGGTTCGCAGAATTTTCCTTCCCTTTTCTGTATTGTAATTATGATTAATTCAAGAATTTTCTTAATTTCTTATCTTCTGTTCGAGTTGAGGTCAAACGGTTACTTTCGATATTAATTTCTGTTCTTGGGTCTTTGTTTAGCACACATATTGCAATATTCTAATTCACTATTATAATCTAGCATTTCTTTGAAAATGGCTTCAACTTCTGGCACTCGAAAGAACAGTTACTGAACTATTTCAGGCACTCATGATAGAGATGATGATTTGGATGACATTTTTGCAAGTGGCAGCTACAAAAGCGACCTTTCATTTTCATTATAATCCTGATCTTTTTTTTAATTTTTTGATAATTTTGCTTATTTATGTGACCAATTTATGTACATAAGATTACCTTTCAAACTCGTTATCATAATATAATCATTTTTAAAAATAAATTAAAATTTACGGTAGTTAGAAATATAAAATAAATGTTTCTAGAAATGAATATTTTTCTTGTGGAAAAATAACAAAATTTAAAGACAAAAGCTATCAAGAAACTGGGGATACTTAAAATAATAATGTAAAATAGAGATGATACCACTTTTCCACAATGAAATTGAATTTACTTCCACGAATTTACATTTCAACAGCTGTCTTTTTCTCAGTGTGTGAAGATTAAAGCTGTAGTTGTAAAGGAGGGGAAGGGGATAATAGTTATTCAAAAATGATGGATTATCCATTTTATTTAAATACACAGAATTAATAATGTAGGTATTAAACACAAGAGCATAGTGGGCCTAAGAGTAAATCCACCCTCCAACCCTAACTATAAATAATTACTGTAACTTAAAACCACCCTCTAAAAAGGACAGATAGTGGCATTGAGGCAAGGGCATCTCCCACATGGCAAAGAACTGTCAGCTAATGGGAAAAAGAGCCTCGCAAGGGTACCTGGCGTAGCTTCACTTTGCTAAATATTTTGTTCACATTCATGAAAAATTTATAAAACGGATTCATTTTAGGCGGGGTTTACGGGACGTGCTACCCCCTTTACCCTTTTGATGAAAAATTTCCCCCCATGCTGCCCTTTGATCCTGATCACGCGCCCCAATACCCAAAAATGCACCCACAAAGAAAAATCTAAAAATCTTGTAAAGAGATAAGGAACTTCAAAAAGAACTATGCATTTTTATTAGAAAAAAAAATCTTTCTTGAAAACATAATGCTCTTTTTTGAAAATTAAGTGCCCTTTTTTGAAAACGTTGTGCCCATTTTAGATCTTAGCATCATGCCCTTTTTTGAGTCTAGAATGAACCCTGGTAAATATATATAAAGTTTAAAAAAATTACAGATGATGACGGTTAATCAGTCGAACGGTTAACTGAGGGTCGTAAAATCGATGTTCTACTGTACAAGCATGGAATAAAATAGCCAATCAGAATGATACATAAGGCAAAAACAACCAATTACAAAAATAAAAAACATGTGGAGAACAAGCATTAAAATAAGAAAATCACTTAATGAATTTGAATAATGTGGACCAATCAGCAATATTCATCGGTCCAGGGACCATATTCATTCTCAGAGATGATTCAAGGAAATTAGACAATTTAGGATCTCTGGTGACATGAACTCTTTTGAATTTGTTCGGATCATAATCATGACCCAAGTTTATTATGTGTCGTGAAAATTGGAAATAAGGTTTTAATGCTAATTTTCCTCTTACATCGGCCAATTTAACTACATTCACAAATTTTACAGAAACGAGTTTTCTTGAAGAGGGATCTTGTCTTTGACACTCCCTAACAGTTGTTTGATGTTGTTAAGGTTTTTACACGCGGTAGTGAAACCAAAAGACTTTGTGATCTTCACAATTGCTTTGTTTAGATGTCTGTTGTACGGAAATACAATAAAGTTCGAGTTGATTTCCTTTTTCTGGCCAAGATGTTATATTTGTTTAGAAGATGTATCCAACATCTTATTCAGTTTTCTTAATCAAGATGTTGATTACTCTTTGGTCGTATCCATTCAGGTCGTATCCTTTATGTTGTCGATTTCATTAGGTTTTCTTGCTTCTGTGAAGGGTACACAGTATATGCTCTGTTTACCATCTGTTTGAAGGTCGCGAGTTTGTGGTTGTAGGAATGACTGGAATTCGCTTGAATAAATTCAATTTCAAGTGGTGTCAACTCTTTTTACTTATTATTAAAAAATTTCATAAAATCTATAAAACATCAAGTATAAATTCAAAACAATAGTCATGGTATACTATACCACAATAGTGCACTTGATACGAAACCTAAGGGGGCAAGATTTTATTTCGTAATATCAGAAATTTATACTATCCAAGACTGTATAAACTGCATGTAAATTTATAGAGTTACTGTTATTTGTTAATGCGAAGAAATCTGAACTTATATGAATGTTCAAACAGAAAAAAAAGAAAAAAAAAAGAAATGTATTTAAGATTTATACTGATGTTGGGTAGCATTCGAGCAAGTACAGCCTTGACAACTAAATTAATCTTACAGGGTCAAGTCTTAACCCCCCTCCCTTCTATCTTGGATACAAATGTAGTTAAACAAATTCCAATACAAAGTTGAGGGTGCTCTTTCGCAAGGTGGAACTTATAGTGTTGTCCACATCCAAATTAGGACATATGCAAATCATATCTACTAAACCGTATTTTTTCATCAAAATTTTTTCGTATTACTTGAAATTTACATAACATTTCATATTAATAGGATGATTTTACATGTAATATTCACTGAGGGGGTTGGGGCAGGAAATAATTTTGAATTAAGTATTTTCGTGTTCAGTGGATTATGTTGTATTAATATATTTCTACACAGTAAAGAAAATTCAAAAATTTTCAAGTATAAAATTAAATGTTTATTGTTGATAGAAATAAAAAAATAAATATTAATAATGTTAAATTTATAATAATTTTTATAATAAATATTATAAATGTATAACAAAGTTTTTCTAGATAATTGAATGTATTCATTTTCTCAGAACTGGCTTCAATCTCAAAAAATATCTGACCGTTTGGGGTGCACTTTTGTGAAAAAATCCGCCGGTCAAAGGGTTAATTTCAACTCTAACAATAAATTCTTCCACAGAGCACAACATTATTGAAATACAGGTTTATATCCCACAATTCCAAAATATCCCAAAATGCTATCAGCTGAATAGAAAATAAATCTATTAAAAAATTAGATAAATGTGTAACACAAAACAGAACACAAAAAAAAAGAAAACACGTTGGTAATGAAGCAGATGGCAGAAGGATCCTTGTTTAACAAACTTCCCTGATGTAACTAAAAACATGTACGTTCCTTTTTGCTTTTGGTCAATAAATAAAAAGGAATGTTCTGAAAGTCTATATGTTTCTCATTTCTTTTCAACCATATCTATTCCAAAAACCAGAAAAAAATAAAGTTCTTAAATATTCTTGGAAATACACTTCTTGGGGGAGGCCGTGGCCTGGTGAGCTTTCATTGAACTCACAACTTAATAGGGCACAGCTAGTCACTCAATCAGTGACACACGATCTTCACCTCCGCAGCTGCTGCGACCATCATACAGCAGTCGTCAATCCAGATTCATCCAGGAACCCAACTCATCAGCCTCTGGGCATATAGGCCCAGAATGGACTTATTGGATTCCATTAAATAAATAAAAATAAAATAAATTTCTCTCATGATTAAATTATTGATACTCAGAACCTGCACTATTCTGTCTATGTATTCTGTCTTGTTTATGAATTAACAATCACAAATGTAAAATAAATTTAAATGAATGCTAACCAGGGGTTCGTTGCTTTTAACCAATTGGACAATCTTTATCGTTTCTTCATCTTCATCAACTTCATGGGGAATTTCAGGGAGTTTAGGAAGATAATCTTTTTGAGCCACTTGATCATGAGCAAGCAATAAAGCCTTAAAAAATAAAAGAAAATTATATTAGAGAAATGTCAAGGGAATGGTTTTTAAACAATTGAAGAAGAAAGTTAAAACGTTTCTAACACCATATTTACCCTAAATCATACCGAGGTTTGTTTTATTTTTTCAGAAAAGTAATAGAAAAAAAAGTGATCATGGGTTAAATTCATGTGCGAGAAAAATAAAAAAATTTCATTTTTAATCGGCGCTATTTTGTTTTTTTTAGCGAACAGTCTCGCTTTCGTTCAAAAATCACTTTCCGGGACGATGGGAAGCAAAATCTTTAGAAGAATTGCAGTTAGAGCACTGTTATTAAGCATAAAACCTTAATTTTGCTGTACAATTATTCGTCTCAAAATAATTTATAAGACGAGGTAAGTATCCATGAATACTATTTTTATTTAAAATTATAAACCACTGCGATATATACGCCCTCACCAATGTAACGGTATCACTCGACGTTGCACATGAAGCCAGCCCCCTGTTTGATTACCGAATTACTTAATAAAATGAAATAATAAATTAAGGAACAGTTAATAATTACTATAGACATTTTTTACTGAAAGGCAATTAGCTAATTATAATAACTCTATTTTTAAAACTAAGTTTGTTCAGAAACTTGAGAATCCATTCAATTGTCTGCTGCTGTCTACTTCCATTGATTTCATGTGAAGTGGATTCGTGCTTATTGCTGAGTAGTGGAAGAAAGAAGGTCCGTTAAGCATATTAATACACACAACCCGTTTTGACAATGGAGTCCTTGTATGGCTATGTGTGCTCAAATTTTTTCGTTTTCGCGGTTTATTTTGAAAGAAACAAAATTTTGCAAACATCTACAGTAGCTACAGATGGGTAACATATTTCAATTTGGTGGAAATCTGTGACATACATGTTTGAGGGATTCCCTTGTTAGTGAATAGAAAAATGAAAATTACTGTAAATGAATAACAGGACAATATCCTTTCAAATCTACACAAAAACTTGGTTTTTAATCTGGTTTTCTGTAACTATTGTACACTGCTCAAAACATTTAAAGGAACACTTCTATTAAGCAGCGTGCAGAAGCACCACTCAGTAATGTGTATGCCTACCATGGGCTGCAGTAACCTCCATGCACCTTCGAGGCATGCTCCGTACCAGTCGACGGATGTGACCTTGGGAAAGCCGGTCCCATTCCTCAGTAAGTGCCTGGATGAGCTGTTGCAGTGTTTCTGGAGCTGAAGGGCAGTGTTGAATTCGCCTGTCAAGCATGTCCCAAAGATGTTCAAGGGAATTTATGTCTGGACTCATTGCAGGCCACCTCATGGTCTGAATACCATGCATCCGTAGGAATTGAGTGATAGCTGCAGTGTGTGGACGAGCATTATCCTGCATCAGAAGGAATCCAGGCCCCATACCATGTGCAGCAACAATCACATATTCTTCCAGAATGTCACGAATGTAAACGTCAGCGATCATTCGCCCTCGGACGACCACAAGATCCGTTCGATGGTCTATTGAGATGCCAGCCCAAACCATAATGGAACAACATCCCATTCAGTCAGTCTCACAAACTGTTGCGTCGGTGTTTCGCTCACCACATCGTCTCCAGACAACGTAGACGGCCATCAGAGTGGGTCAGGTGGAATCTTGACTCATCTGTGAAGAGAACAGAATGCCAGTGGCGAAGCTGCCAGGTGACATGTTGATGTTCAAACTCTAGTCGCGCCTGTACGTGCTGGCGGGTTAGCCTAGGCACTCGATTTGGTCGTCTGGCTCTCGAGCCAATTTCACGTAATCTGTTCCGGATTGTTTGATCTGAAACAGCTACCCCAGTTGACATCTGCAGGTCATTTCTCAGGTCTCTGGCCGTTGAAGTTCTTCGGCGCAGAGCACAAGTCCGCACATAACGATCCTGATTGGCGGTTGTTGAGCATCGGCGACCTTGCCCAGATCTTCATGTGTACTGGCCAGTCGCCTGGAATCGTGTCCACAGTCGGATAATGATGGGAGAGGACACATTGAGGGCATTTGTCACAGTCCGAAATGATTGACCCGTTTGGAGCAATGTTACGGCTCTCGCAGCTTCTACTGCTTCAAGATGCCTTCGTGGCATGTCAGAGCACTAACAACAACATTCCAGGAATGCCTGCACCTTCTAATGTTCGACCGTTATCTCCAAGCAAAGAGTGTACTGGCATGTAACCACTTTGTTTTCCGGGGGGTTATATTGTTATGCAAATTTCTCAGAACATCTGGCAGCAAAATGTGTTGGCTTCAACCATTTCCTATGAGGGAGATAGTAAGTTTCATGTTGCAGAAGATGAAATTGCTAAAAAGCATTATTTACGCCCTCTGTAGGGGATTCTACAAGTGTTCCTTTAATTGTTTTGAGCAGTGTAATTTTATTTCTTGGTTGTGGCATTGACCTGGGTCACTATTTCGTACTTGCAATTAATATTAAAGCAGGGATCCTGTTGTGTATGCTTAGATGACAGAAAGTGATATGAATAGTTCACAGGCAGCCACCAGTTGATGTTAGGGGTATTTGCTCTGGAATCTTTAAAGCAGTATGAAAGTGAAGAATTACATTTTACTTTTTTTTTTTTTTTTTTTTTTTTTATAATTTATTGTATTTACTTTTGTAAATAAATTTTGTTTGACAATGCAATTGGTATGTATCGGGTGTTTCAAAAATAACAGTTTGTAATTTCGAAAGTTTGTCTGCCTGAAAATTTACTGTTGTCCCAAGCATATTGCAACACATGGTGTATTTCTATCGCTGCCCGTTTAGTTTTTATTGATCTTTCAAATATACCGGTCATTTTTGAAACACCTGGTATCTTTATTGCATTTATTCTATATACAGAGGCTTAGCCATGCCTACTCATTGAAAAAAAAAATCATGTAGATTTAAATTTGAGAATATTTTCGAAAATGGCTAAAAAAAAAAAGGGGGGGGGGCAGCTTAAATTTGACATCGGGATCTATTCGGGTAAATACGATATTTCTTGAAATCTTATTTAAAACATTTGTCTTAATTTATTTTTCTTTGTGCATAAAGGAACCTGTAGGTAGACAGGGAGACCTTGTTCGAACACTGGCAGCTGAGGAACAGATGAGAATGACAGATGAAGATCCTCTAGTGAGATTCCAAGCTGCAAAGCTGAGGATTGGTATAGGTTTTTAGAGTTCTGATTAACTTGTACTGACCGATTAACATTCTTCGTTTTGGATAATCCATATCTGTACCATTCATTATGGTATATTCATTATAACCAACCCTAACCCCTGTAAACTTCTAAAGCAACACTGTTCGTTAAGCATCAACCAGTATTAAGGCTACCATTATTATTATCCAGAAAAACCCAGACATCTTGTGTAAAAATTAATTAAAAATACGATTTTGTATTGTTAAAGTGATTTAATAAAACGTAGCAGACAGGAGGCATGTTCTTCTTTAAGTCAAACATATTTTTCTTACCAGTGGTAGAAATGAACGTTAGTGACTGGCCCAGCTTAAGAACTTTTCAAATGCAGACTTCAAAGTCACCCTCTCCGAAGACATGACACAGACTAAGAAGGAACTTTGAGAGGTTGGACATCTTTTGCACGCCCTTGGAAAAATCCAGAAAGAAGGAAAGCGAACGCATTATGAGCTGATGGAAAACTATTGGATGCAGTTGACCGACATGTGTCTTCAACTGATAACCAGGCAGAAGAAGTCTTTTCATTTACAAGATCGTATCTGGCAATGAAAAAGGATCTGGCACAATAACCCAAAATGAAAAAAACCATAGGTCAATCCCACTGAACCACCCTCCTTGTGATCCGAACACAACATTCACAGTAATCAGGTTCTGCTGTGAATCTGGTAGGTGTGTACCATGAAGTTCTCCCATGAGGGCAGTGGACAGTTATACATGGAAATTTCGAAATCTGGGACATGCAACTGAGGTAAAACCGACTTAGGAGTCAAAGAATAAATTGTTATTCTACTGTGAAATCCTAATAATGCTTGAACAATGGGCAAAGGTGGTGGTAACACAGTGTTTAAGAAAGAAATAAAAATAAAAAAATAAAATTAAGTTGCACCCCAATAAAATCTTTAATCTTATTTCCCCTAGTTTATCTGATGATGAACTCTAAGGGCCAGTTCTACCAATCTCGGATAAATCATCAGATAGCTAATCGAAGGTTTAAGCTTATCCCCGGTATACCACTTCAGTTGCATTCTACAACATGTTTTATTCCTCAGAAAACTTTATCGACGGTATAGTGCACAAGTAATATAAGGTGCACTGTTATTAGTCAGTCTGATATTTAGTGCTTCCCTCTAATGTGAAAAAAAACAAAAGTATTCCATTCCAGTCAGTGTTGCTGTTGAAACGCGGCACGGCAGAAAAAAGAAACGCGAAAAACAATTGTAGCTCGAGAATCAGGCCTCAGAGACGCAAATGAGGTCTAATGTGCTGAAAATGATATACAGACAGGTAACTTAGATCTAATCTGCTGTTCACTTGCACCCTAAAACTTATTCTTGCCGTCGTAGTTTAAAATGGTAATTAAACACGAAATAAAATGGTTTTGAAGGTATTTTCAAATCGAAGCGGGCCGGAAGTACAACTATTTTTGCTCATAAATTTGAACGTAACTGCTCACTATACCAAGAATAAGTAGCTATTCGACCTCTCGAGGACCATTTAATTTTACTTGGATATCTGTGGTTTATTCTTGTGTTTATCTGAGGATTTATCCTATTTGAGGATGGTAGAACGCACTTGACTTTCTGAGCTTAATTCCAATGCTTATTCTATCTGAGGGTTTATCCGAGGTTGGTAGAACCGGCCCTAAATATATTAAATCATAACTTACACATGTATATCAAACATTTAAAGACTGACTTACTTTGAAATGTGATTTCTCTAATAAAGAACTCAATTCAGCTGCTTCTGGGATATATGGTTTAGAATTAAACTCATCAGATATCTATAACGAAAGATAATAAAAAACAACTTTAAAAGTAAACAAGAAAAAAAATTAACAAACAAATAGTTCAGAGAATAAAATACGCTAATCTAAACAACAATTGCAACATCATGATAGTTTATTTTTTCATTTAAAGTGCCTCGTTTGGTGGAAGGCTTGGTGCATGATGTCTTATCAATTGTAAATGCTTTGGGCCTTTTCCGCCAGATGGATCCAAGAGTGTAGTGGGAAGGTACAGGCAGTGAGAGAGGCAGAAATAAGACGGGACCAGTGAAACAGGTTTTTTTATTCAGTTGCTGGAGTCAGCACGTGCATCGGTAGACAGATGAATCCAGGAGCAAGGAGCATAGAAAGCAAGAATCTGTGTAATCAAGTGGCCAACGGAGCAAAGAGGTACACGTGGAAGGCTGGTTAATGTAGGCCTTGAATTCACTGCTCTTTCACTTGCATCATTTGGCAGGTACAGGAAGAAAAGTAGCAGAATTCGGGAGCCAAGCAAAGAATGGGTAGGAACCAATTTCACTTTGCAGCAAACCACATTTGAAAGAGTCCTACAGGGTTAAATTTCTCCATTAAGAACCAAAAATTCCACTTCTTTCTGCATAAACCTTTTCTGAATACTGATCAAACTGGAATTTCTTGCATTTTCAAATTTTCTGTTAGTTTTGGATCATTTGAGATTTGTGCCACTTTCCCTCTGAGCAACCGTAAGTATAACAATTGCACAAGTAAGAAAAATAGATTGGAAAGCATAAACGAAGAAAAATTTCAGTGACATTGCATTTTTTTAAATACGAATTTCCAAGACTTAGTTCGTATTCATATTAACGAATATTAATGATGGAAGTAGGAAAAAAAAAAAAAAAAAAAAAAAGACGGGACACAAGAAGTCTGGAATAAAAATAATAAATCATTAAAGAACACATGGTGGTAAGACCCTATCGGTATTCCTTCATTACCTTTTCCATAGACCCCTCCCACTCCAGCTGTTCTGTAATTTGTCGCAGGCTTTCCTGAAGTTTCTTTCTGTACCCTTTTCTTTCCCTTTCTACAATTCCCACCAACCTATCTCTTTTAAGAGATTTTCATTTTTTCGCCTTTCTCTTTCTTAATGTTCAGCTTTCATTAATATTCTCGTTTTTTCCGCTATTTTTTCTATGTTCTTTTGTCTTCATTTTTGATAATGATATTATTTGAAAAAATGGAAGGAAAAATTCTGCAACCTGAATTTGAACCAGGAATCACGAGTATCATGCTCGACACTTCTACCAATTGGGCTAACCAATTTTTTTCAAATAATATCATTACCTGATGTCTGGAGAATATGCTCCAGTTCATATTCTTTATTTCTTTCATTTTAGGTGTTCAGCCCCATTATTTTTAATAGCAGTCGAACCGTTAGGCGCAGTTGAACCGTTAGGCGCTCTTTTATTCAGAATCGACTGTATCATTCCTATTTTCTTCTACAATTTCTGTCACTTTGATTTTTATGGTTTACAATCAGACCTCGCGAGGTTCCAGAATCTGTTGCAAATGAGGAGGATTCGCAGATGTTTGGTATAGTCATAAAAAATGGTAATTTTATGCTTATTTCTACAGTTGAAACCCTAAATTGACCCCAGTCATGTTCCCAAATACTTTAATTTCATTTAAAAGTTAGCTTAATTCATTACACTTAAAACGACAACAACAAATGTTTCATATAAAAGTAGAGCACAATACCGCATAATGCTTATTTCTCACACTATAATATTTACAGTTCAGTATACTAATGTTACCCCTACTAGAACAGGCATTGGCTGCAGTTTTCTTTTGCATTCACTGTAAGGTAAAATGAGTAAACGAATATAGATATGCGAAAAAATTGTGGATGCAAATAAGTCCAGTTCCAATGAAATTTTTGTGGATCTGTGAATTCGTGAATCACGAAGCACGAATGTCTGAGGTTTGACTGTATCTTATTACATTTTTCTCACTGCCCTTTTATCATTTCCCATTGGTCCTCTTTTTTTTGTCCTATCCCAGCATGTCTTCTATTTCATTTCCCATTGGTTCCCTTCTCTTCTCCTTAGCCAATACTTTTTCCCCCTCCTACGTTGTTTTTTTATGTAAGTAGTTTTCTAATATTCTTATTATCCCTTTCAGGATAATTCTTTACTATCCTCATTACTTTGACACATGGTAGCCTTTATCCGAAACTTCAGTTTTTTCAGGTTCTTACCATCCTGTGTTCAATTTTTATTAATGAATATTAACATTTATAAAAATACTGATTTTTGTACTGAGTCTAGTGCTGAGAATCACCCTGTGCTACAATCACATTCTAGTTAATTTTTACAGATCCTGCACATAAAAACTCAAACAATTTTTTGACAAAGTTTAGAATTTGTAATAAACCATTATATTACCTCTTCTACTATCTTCAAAGCATTGTTTTCAATGGGCTGAGCAGGTTCCTTTCCGTTGTCGGATATTTTGTTGTGAACCTAATGAAAAATACATACACTTGAGTTAATAACCGCTTTAAGTCTAAAATTTTCATAATACATGTATTTTTGAATAAAAAAAAAATAACCAAGATGTTGTTCCTCTCCCCCAAACAGCTCCTGGCAAAAAAAACCTGGCCAAGAAGATACTGCCGCTCACTCCAAAACCAAAAAGGTACACACCAAAAATTTTTCAATTTACTATGAAACTCGCAAAAAACTAAAAATAAATTCAAAGAGTTTGTCCGCATATGGAGCAGCGTCTCTTTCAGCATGACCACGCTTGACCACACACAAGCGCAATGACAACAGCAGAGATTTAGTTTAATAAAATCTAATCATATTACATCATCCACTGCATAGCAACAATACACTTTCACAGGGCTCATTTTAGGCGGGATTTATGGGGCGCGTCACCCCGTTTGCCCTTTTGATGAAAAATTTCCATCCCGCTGTCCTTTGATCATGATCAAGCGCCTAGAATGATCATGAAAGTTGAGATTTCCATCTCTTTCCAAAATTCAAAGAACATTTGAGAAGCTTCACTTTGATCTAATGATGTAAGAAGACTGTAGTGAAACTGTGGTTCTATTGTCAAAATAAACAATTCTGATTAACAATATGATGACTATAAGAAAGTGATCTCCCATTATCACAAACATCCCAATCACCAGGGGCGATTATGTAGGGAAGCAAATAAGTAGATATGAAGAATAAAGTTGTAGAAAGTTATCTGCTTTTATTTATTCAAATAAGAGTATCCATTTTCAAATTAAAAAAAAAAAAAAATAGAAATCATTACTTTTTAGCATGCCTGCCTATTTTGAGTACTTCCTAAATAACATGTAAAATATATGGGGGAAAAAATGCAATTCTTACCAAAACCAACGCCTGAAATTCTCTTCTTGTCAAAAGTCCTCTTAAGAAATCATAATCGTCTTCTGATGTCTCTACGTTATAACGGACTTGGTCAAGGGAGGCCAACAACCTATGTAATGCTAATAAAGTGAAAGATACACATAAAAATTTTGTAAATAATTTTTGTTTAGCAAGAAAAGAAAAATAAGAACTTGGTACCCTATTTGCTCATCTAATTTTATCTACTTTTAATCAATGGATTTGTACAATAAATCTGAGTGAAGATCCATCTAATTACATTAAGTCAGACTTAACAACTAATATATTACGACCCTGTTATGTCACAACTCGTCATATCGCAGAATCAGTAAGATGGCTGGCTGGACCCAGTATTTTTTTTTTAAGAGTAAAAAATGTATTATACTGCATTTAACTTTCATTACATATTTATAATATTTACGTAGTAAGCTATTTTACATAGCTGTTTAAATCAATACAATATACAGGGTGAGGCATTTATCTTGAGGCAATTGAATATCTCGGAAACTAAGCATTGTGCGACAAAATGTCCAAAATCAAAAGTGAATTATTTCGCGGGGGAAATTCATTAGCTAAAAAATAGCTTTGGTTTGCTGGTATAAATGCTTCAGCCATTTCTTTGTTTTTAGAAAAAAAAAAAAAAATCTCCCTAAAATGGTTTAACCAATTTTCATGAAAAATATGTCAATGAATGTTTAAGAACCCTCTCGGAATGGACTAGTATTAATCTTTTTTTTTTTTTTTTTTTTTTTTTTACTGTTGGGGGGGGGGGGGAGGGTTATTGACTCCAAAATGTCTCCTCGGAGCCAAACAAGTAATTCACAAAAGATGTTCGTCTTAATGTGAGGAATCCCCGTACATGTCGCTGGTTCACTAGCATGAATGCCACAGCCATTTCTTCTTTTTAGAAAAAAAATTTAATAGCTCTAAAAAGGCTCAGTTTAAGGTACACTCTGCTTTAATTTCATTTGGTTCTGCTTTTTGCCATTTTGGAAGAATTAGCTGCACAAAATTAGTCGGATACATACAGACGGAATGTTTTGGTTGGTTGATTGGTTGGTATTAATGTCCCTTTCAACTACTATGGTCATATCAGGACAACGTTATAGGGACTGAAAATTTAGTCTTGCAAGGGTTCTTTTGAGATAACCCTGCACCCCTGTAATGTACGATATGCTAATCTGTTAGACTCGCATGGGGGCGCAGAAGCATCAAGGGGTTCAGGGCCCATAAACGAGGTGCGACTCGACAAGCAACTATGTGGTGGAAGTACATTCTATTTATTTTCCTGTTATCACAAACATACAGAATTCATCTTATAAATCTTATTAACGGGGCCCCTTGTCATGCACAAATTGACAAAACTAAAACATCAATCGTCAGTCCAATTATTATTACGTCTGAAAAGAGAAAGAACCATGTTCAACATCAGATTCTGCTGGCAACACAGTCTGCAGCAGATAACCATGCAAACATGTCCTTAATCCCGATTATTACCAAGCGAACCTCATGCATCATCAGAACGAAAATCTTGCCTATGACAATCCAACACCCCCGAATAAGTATTCCCATAATTTAGGATGCTTACCCAGCGCCAAGTGCCGCCTTTAATGAAGAGAGGAAGGGGGGGAGCACAGTAACCCTTCTTGGCGGGTGTTGGCTTGCCTGCAACTCACAGCGCAGGAACACCTTGTGCGTTCTTCAATGCCGGGCATGAACACCGTGTGTCGGCGGAGCGCTCTCTTAACAAAGGTTCTCCAGTGCACAGTTCTATGTACTCATGGGTTCTACAATCGGATTTTTAGCGGGATATTTGCATGCTCATTCATCATTATTACAGATGCGTTTAGAATTAGCTTAACTAAGAAATACAGACGCATTATCTACGCTGGGCAATTACAAATAATTTCTTATCGTTTAGTTCAATCATTCGTCCCGAACGGATCACAGCATAGTGAGTGAGTTGATTGCGGATTACGGCGAGGGTGTAATAATATTTGGACTGACAATGAATATTTTAGTTTTGTCAGTTTATGCATGACAAGGGGCCCCGTTAATAAGATTTATAAGATGAATTCTGTATGTTTATTGTGATAACAGGAAAATAAATAGAATGTACTTCCACCACAAAGTTGCTTGTCGAGTCGCACCTCATTTATGGGTCCCGAACCCCTTGATGCTTCTGCTCCCCCATGCGAGTCTAACAGATTAGCGTATCATACATTGGGGAGGGGTGCGGGGTTATCTCAATATGTATCTTGAAAAATAGGCATAGAAATTGGAAATATTCAATATGGCAATTTCTAAAAATTGATGCGTGAAAAATTGATTTTTTTTCCCATTTCGTTTTCATTTTTGTAATCAGCATTAACAATAAAGTCATCTCTTTGCAAGTCTGTATTCCCCAAGTCGGGAAATTCCACAAGTCTGCAACTTTTACCTGAAAGGCAAGATAGAGGACAATGACTTCTAGTTGAGGATTTTTGCCAAAAAAAAACTAAATCGGTGACGATTATTACAATTAAAATATGCAAAATTAAACAAACTATCCAATTGGTTACCTTAATACAGACAGCCTGTTTTGGAGGGCTATGAAAGAGGGCTTAATTATAGAAATTAAGATGCAAATTAATATCTTGCTTCCTTCAAGCTGGTTATTTTCCACAAAATTCGAAATGGCAACCAATTATAGAGGCACCTCTCCCCCCTCCATGAATAAGCAGTTACATTTTCCTTTAAAAAAATTAAAATGCCGAATTGTGATTACGCTTAATTTAATTTGAAAAAATATCCGCCATCTTAGAATTCAGCAAGTCGGGAAAATCCACAAGATGCAAGGCCCCAGGACCCTGGTTGCCAGCTTGTGGAGGGACAACTATACTACAATAAACACCTAATTTGGTTCCATGAGCTTTTGGATATTGATCAGTGTAATTGGATAAATTATTTTCAAAGTATAAAGTTTTTACCTTTCAGGTATATAAATTTTTTTTCTTACTCAACCCAATACAGTACAGTTGAAACCAGTTTTTACGACACCTATTAATACGAAAAACCACTTAATACAAAATTTTCTCTGATCTCATATACAGTAAATTTTTGTATTAAATTGGTCATTTAATATGAAAAATTTCGTAATAACGGATTCTACTGTATATGTAAATAAACTTGTTTCAAAATGGCATTTACTTTGTTTATTGTGATCTTAGGCCAGACAGACATAGGATTGCTTAATAATTTAAAATAATAACTCCTTTTGATTAAAAAATAGAAAAAATAAAATAAATCTTAAAAACAATTGATAATGAAAGTCACCAATGTGGAGAAATTGTTTTAAAGATTTATTTTATTGTTTCTATTTTTTAATCAAAAGGGGTTATTATTTTAAATTATTATTCAATATTACAACTCCTACTCTTATATAATAGGATTGCTTAGTTCAATCCTGGAAAAAATTCCTTATGTCTGTTTATATATAGGGTGATTCTGAAAAAGTGTGTTTAACTGTAAGCAATGGCAGAGGTGACCAGAACGCTAAGTGAGATATGGACAGAAATAAACATGCTGCCACCAAGATCAACAAGTTATAACTCAGGTTCTGCAATGCCTAGAATAATGAATTTTGGAGAAATAATAGGGTACATAAAACTCTGTATACCGTAAAAGTTTGATCGAATTACAACGAGCAGTTTCCGAGTTACGCACTCAATATCGTAACACGTGCTGGTTAGTACTTGCATGTGAGCACTGTTAAAATTTTAAATGCGTAACTCGGAAACTACTCCGTTGGAATATGATCAAATTTTAACATTATACAGTTTTATGTACCCTATTATTCCTCCAAAATTCATTATTCTAGGCATTGCAAAACCTGAGTTATTAACTTGTTCATCTTGGTGGCAGGCATTTTTATTTCTGTTCATACCTCATGTTAGCGTTCAAATTCGGACCCACATTGTATTAAAAGAAAAATGTTCATTCTGGTCACCTCTGTCATTGCTTACACACTTTTTCAGAATCACCTTGTATATCAAAATAAAGAATTCCATACTCCTGGGGCTGGTTTGCCGTCGATGGACAATCTACTTGAATCATAAACAAAATTTTTTAAAGAATGGCCAGCTTAGGTTTAAAATCCCATTGAAAAAAAAAAATCAATAAAACTTACTAGAGTCACCATTACCATTCTGCATTCCTGGTCCAGGCATCACAGATGGCTAAGAAATTATTGAGAAAGGAGGAGAGTGGGGGGGAAAAAAAAAAAAAAAAGATTACCACAAAAAAATTTAAATGTCGGATTAAAAATTAAAAATGTTTAAAATAAATATAAAAAAAAATAAAGAATGATTGGTTTATTCAGAGTATCTTTTGGGCATGTCCACATCTAGGTCATCTGTACCCTTTCACGTGACTAACATCTTAAAATGATTCTATAATCCCACATGACTATCGTCTACACACATTCCTGCGATAAATGTAAGATTCAAACAGGTGAAATTGAAATTTGGAAAACCCATGTATCAACTCTCTCTCATCCACCTGGCTTAAAAATATGATTCAATACTGACTTGAGTATATCACAATAGAATCTCCGTGTATTATATATCAAGAAGAAAAACACACAAGCCACAGTGAGTGAGAGAGAGTGGGTGGGTGGGTGAAAGTGAGTGGGTGGATGAGTGAGTGAATGTGTGAGTGACTGGGTGGGTGGGTGGATGAGTGAGCGAGAATTAGTGTGAGTGAGAAGGTGCATCTGAAAAGTAACCGTGTGGAGACCATTTGCGATCACGCATGCCCTACCAGTCTCAAAAGTTTCCACGAGACACGCATGGTCGAAATGAAAGTGTCTCAAAACGCCCTGTTCTCGACCAAGGGCACCCACGGGCGACTGCACAATACCCTGATCTGCAGCTGGGTCATTCCGTGGTCCCCTGTGGTCGATTAGAAATCAAAATGGCGGAGCGATTCAGAGTGGCAAAAAATGGCGGTTTTCGGTTTTAATTTGTGAATAAAGGAGAACTTAATCAATATTTATTATTCACTAAATACATTTTATATTATTTGTTAAGTTTATTTTAAACATATATGATAGTATTTTAGTATCATATACATTAGCTTTTTGATGGTTTCGATTTCATTAAACAAACGCTATCGGCGGCACTCGACGTTCATTTTAGCCAGTATAATTCCCATACAATATAATGAAGATGGGCAAAGAAATTAATTTTAAACAAATTTAATTGACTCACACCATCTCAAACACCAACGAACAAAAAGATGCATGAATTGATAATCTTTAATTCTTATTTTAATGGCTTTTAAAAGTTTTTGAAAAATCACATATACGAGGGTTGGGGCATAAGTCATGGCAACTATTTTTTTTTCTCATAGCTAAAGGATGGTATCACAAAATGTCATATGTCTCGAGGAAACCGTTCATTCATAGTATATTTCCACAACACCAGATGGCTCTGTGATTTCCTTTTGTTGCATAGAGAACAATGTTAAATCAGTTCTTAGTCAACTGCCATGCAGGATGGATGTAACCCGAGTTGAACAATGCTCGTATATCAATATAGCCGGTCTCCGCTGGCTTTGGTAAGAATTGGAGCACCCACTATACTCTCTGGACTTTTCTCCATGTGATTTTGATCTTATACGGACGGTAAGGAACCATTACGTGGTAGACAGCTTCGGACACGAATGGACATTGCATATATTGTGCAACAGGAGATGACCAGATTTCCACATGGTGAGAGAAATGGTGAAGCAGATGATATGGGCACCTGTTGCATCGTTGGCAGCGTACTGTGAACGTTCAGGGGACTACTTTGAGGCCCTTTAGAATGGGTATGTGTGCTGTAATGATTCTGGAACATGAAAGTTGTAATGTTATATCAACTACCTTAATAAACATGAAGAGCAAAATATTTCCGTGTTGCTAAATGTCCATACATTTCCTCCATTCCTTGTCCTTTCATCTATATATTTCGCATTTTCCACCCACGGTCGAATTCTCACAAAAAAAATAGTTGCCATTACTTATGCCCCAACCCTCGTATTTTTGATAGTATATATATTTTTTGTATATATATTTTTCGGAGTTTTGTTACGTTTTACTTTAATATAGAATTGATATATTTATAAATTCACATGAGTTTATATGTAAATATTTATATAAATTTAATCATTGTTACAATACTTTACTTTCATAAATTTAATTGTATTAAATTCGTAATTTATAATTTTTTCATAATTTTTTATAGATATATTGTCATTTAAATGAAATGAAGTAAATCCCATTTAAGGCTGGTTCCCATAGCCCTGACAGGTCGCTACTATTGGCCACTACGACTACTACTGCGATTGAGAAACCCGATTTGATAAGCATCGACGAGAGTCGTACCCGATTATCGGCAGACGGTGCTGATTCCCATAGGCGCGATTTGCAATTACGACTTAACCCTGCGCATGCGTCGAGAGAGAATAAACATGGCGTCTGGTTTATCGATACGTAGGCGAGAGTGTTGTATACAGCTTTAAAAAACCGTGTACCTGTTAAAAATTATCAAATAATAGAGAGGAAGATGGCTTTACAATCGTCTGTGGTAATTTATTTGAGATTCCTCAACATAAGAAGGCAGGAGCATGGAAAACCATCATCGACGATTCGATGAATTTCCCGGCTCTCCCCTTTGCTGGAACAACACTGACAAAGCCAGTCAAGAGAAACAAAAATAAATTTCAAGTCATGTAATTACAATCGTAAAATAAATATAAATTTGTATACCCTGGGGCATTTCCCTAGTTTGCTAAATTATTAGATTATAAATCTATATCCACTGATTGTTAAAAGTTTTGTATCATTTAGATTATGAATTAATTTATTTTTGATAAAAACGTTTTGATGCAATTTTAAGTAAACATTTTAGTTGCATATTTTAATTATATATTTCAAAAGTATTGCATTGTTTTCTGATCGAATCCAAATTTTTGCAGAACATTTAGAATATTGAATTTTAAATATTAGTATTCCTAAAATAAAGCATTTAAAAATCTCATCTATATTATAAAACAAATACCATCTTAATGTCTCATTTTGGTTAATTCAATTTTAAATTTATAATTCTGAAAAAATGTCTGATCGTTTTGGGGGGTAATAAACTTTTTCATTTTGCTGAGTGTGTGTGTGTGTGTGTGTGTGTGTGTGTGTGTGTGAGTGTGAGTGTGTGTGTGAGTGAGGGCCGAATCACTAGGCGCTGTAAGAGTCAAGTAAGGTTTCCTACTCCAGCGACCGCATTCAAGGGAAGATCTGCCCTCATCTCATCATTAACGCGTTATGCTGGAGTGTACAGAGAGTTTGCCACTCCAAATTTCAAGTGACCAATTTTGGCCACTTGAGGAGCGAATTCTCTACTCCACCTCGCTGATCTAGTGAAACAGCATGGCAGCCATTTCATCGCTTCGTAGTAAAAATGGCATGCCATTGCATTGTTTTTACTTCAGCGCGAAAAAGGGACAAGTTATAGAATGCCTTTAATTGAAAGGTATCATCATATCTTGCTGCGAGATACCGTCGTATTAAAAACGTTCATTTTGAAATGGGCTCTATACAGGAGGGGTTCAAACGAATAAAGGCGGGGGGGAGGGGAAAAAACTGCTGTGGCGAAATTTATTATGTATGCCTTTATTATTTTATAAACATGCATGTATATTTTTAAATTATATGCGCGTTCTAACATTTATGCTATTAAAAATTATTACTATTTTATACGAAAATATTGGATTACCATCAATAAATTAAATTAATTAAATTAAATTAAATTAAATTGAATAAATAAATAAATTGAATAAATAAATAAATAAATTGATATGAAGCAGTATTTAAAAATTTTTCTCGTTTATTTTATTAAGTTTATGAACTATTAATTCCCTTAATTAAAGCTAAAATGAATATTTAAGAAATGTAAAATGATAAAATGGAATCTGGGTTTTTCGAGTAGCCCTTGATCGAGTGTCGTTTGTCACTCCTTCGAGGGCTGTGCTAGTGATTCGGCCCTGAGTGTGAGTCAGTGAGTGAGAGTTACGTGTGAGTGAGTGGGTGAGTGTGTGAGGGTCGGATCATTAACGCATCCACTCGAGAGTGTGACAAACTACACTAGATCAATGGCTACTCGAAAAAACCCGATTCGTATCATTAACGTATTTAGTTTCTTCACTCATATGAGTGTTGCTTGATTCCTTTCTTGAGTAAACGAGCCATGGGTTTGAGGGTATTCTTAACAAAAGTGACGAAATTTTCCCATGGAAAGCGTCACATTGCTAGGCAACAACAATGGAGGACATCGGTCAATATTTCAACAATGAAAAGGAGTGATGCAACTTCTGAGAAACAAGGAAGCAGAAAAGAAAATCTCTTGTTTAGGGTGGCCTACACAAATAAACTGTTATTACTTAACAAAAAACAGGAGGGAAGCTGAGACCAAAAAAAAAGCAGTCTGCGAAGATCCAAGGTGAAAACACTGTTGATCGCCTTCTTCGACAACAACGGCATCATCCACAGGGAATTTATTCCTGCAGGTCAAACCATTAATGCTGCATTTTCCAGTCCTGTGCAACTCTGGCCGAACCCGTACACCTGCACCAACATTCCATGTGTCTCTGCTGCAGTCTTCCCCAATTTGTAGCAGAACTTGATGTTTACACGTTGCTCCATTGCGCTGCGAGACTTCCTCTCACACTGACAATGTTCAACCGGTCGAAGTTTCTTTAAACTGCCAGTCACATGCATTGCATGCTGCGTATCGATTCTCCCCAAGTCTTTGAAGAACCATGCGCATGCGCCAAGTTGCCATTCAGATATGACACCATTTACCAAACTTTTTAGACACACCATGTATCAATACATGAAGTAATAATATTGTTTCATATAAAATAATAATTTTTAAAATAATAAATGTTAGGACGTACGTATAGCTTAAAAATATGTGCGCACGTTTATAAAATAATACGCAAAATTTGAATTTCGCGACAGTAGTTTTTCTTCCCTCCCCCCGCCTCTATTCGTTTGAACTCCTTCTGTATGGAGCCCATTTCAAAATGAACGTTTTTAAATATGCAAGTATCTCGCAACATGATATGATACCTTTCAATTAAAGGCATTCTGTAACTTGTTCGCTTTTTGCGCTGAAGTAATAACAATGCAATATCATGACAATTTTCTTACGAAGCGATGAAATGGCCGCCATGCTCTCTCCCTAGATCAGCGAGATGGAGTAGAGAATTCACTCAAGTGGCCACAATTTGGAGTGACAAACTCTCTTCACACTCCAATATAATGTGTTAATGATGAGATGAGGGCAGATCCCCCCTCGAATGCAGTCAATGGAGTAGAATACCTTATTCGACTCGACTCTTACAGCGCTTAATGATCCGACCCTGAATATGAGTGAGCGAGTGGGTGAGTGAGTGAGAGTGACTGGGTGTGAATGAGTGGGGGGTGAGTGAGTG
>JAHWFO010113004.1:3402584-3511363 GCA_023313115.1 Rhysida immarginata | reverse complement strand
GGGTGAGTGAGTGTGAGTTACGGGTGAATGAGTGAGTGGGTGAGAGTGAGTGAGTTTGAGTGTGTGAATGAGTAAGTGGGAGGGTGGGTGGGTAGGTGAGTGAGTTAGTGAGTGGGTAACTGAGTAAGTGGGTGAGTGAGTGAGAGTGACGGGTGAGTGAGTGGATGAGAGTGAGTATGAGTGAGGGCGTATCTGAAAAGTAACCACGTGGTGACCATTTGCGACCACTCGTGCCCAACCCATCTCAAAAGCCTCGCAAGGCGCGCATGGTTGAAATGAAGTTGTCTCAAAAACACTTTGACCTCGACCAAGGGCGCCCACGGGCGACCGCACGAGACCCTTGTCTGGAGCTGGGTTATTCCGTGGTCTCCCGTGGTCGTTTAGAAATCAAGATGGTAGAGTGATTTAGAGTGGCAAAAAATCGTGATTTTCGATTTTAATTTGTGAAATTAATCGGTATTTATTATTTAGAAGTGATATAAGACACTTAGGGCCGCCAGGTAGGTTGGTTGGTTGGTTGGTTTCATCATGTTTTTCATCAAAAAGATCGAGGAAATGAACAAATACTGGTAGTTCAATTAGCTTTTAGCCTACCATCATTTTGTTGTATGTGTTTTACTTTTTTATTTTTTTACATTTTTTTTTTTACAGTAAACCTCAGTGCAACGTAATTTTGAATGATGTTTAATGCTGTGTCATAACCCAAGAAAAGTAAATTTTCTCAAATTGTAAATAACCAAAAAAAAAATCAAACTGCCACGTCCAAATTTGGCTCATGCTACGCAGCGCCATGCCATTCAGCTTAAGTTTGAGGTTCAATTTACGGAGTTGCTTGTGATTTGCGACCCCAAGTGTCTTATATCACTTTAATCGACTGAATTTTGTCTACATCGTTGTGTGGTTTGTTTGAAGGAGATAATTTACACCCTGCATAATGAAGATGGGCAAAGAAATTAATTTCAAACAAATGTAATTGACTCATACCATCTCAAACACCAACGAACAAAAAGATGCATGAATGATCTGTAATTTTACAGAACAAAAAGATGCATGAATCTCAAACACCAACTTTTTTTTTTTTTTTTTTTTTAATTTATTGGGATCCAATGCGTCCATCCAGGGCCTGTATGGCCAGAGGCCGACGAGTTGGGTCCCTGGATGGACCTGGATTGACGACTGTTGTATGATGGTCTCAGCAGCAGGGGGGGGGGGGGGGGGAATGTCTGTTACTGATGGTCGCCCATCCACTGACTAGCCGTGCCTGACGTTGTTTAACTTCACACTGACTAGCCGTGCCTGACGTTGCTTAACTTCACAGTTGTGTTTAGTGAAAGCCACCAGGCCACAAAAAAAACACAGTTATGTTTATTATTATTTGATAAATTGATAATGATAATCTTTACTTCTATTTTAATAGCTTTTGAAAGCTTTCGAAAAATCATATATATTTTTGATACTGTAATTTTTTTTGTATGTATATTTTTCAAAGTTTTGTTACGTTTTATTTTAATATAGTTTTGATATACAGTATAACTCTGATAATACGAACTCGGTTAATACGAAAACCCGCTTAATACGAAATTACTTTTGGTCCCGGTCTCGTTTGTTTACTTTCCTTGAAAAATTACCCCCTTAATACGAACTGGTTTTTTTGAAAAACCCGGTTAATACGAAAAAAAAATTGCAAAATAAATGAAAATTTCTTACTAAAAAACGATTTTCATAGTCAACGATGATTGGATAAACAGTGTAGAGCAGCAACACAGTAACTTTCATTGGGTAGCAATGTTTGCAGCGATCAGGTTTTTAACCCTTTTTTATACAATACAGTGTTGCAACCTTAGTGGATTTTCCACTAGATTAGCAGATTTTGCACTAAACTTATGCAAAAATCCGCTAAAAATTACATTAAAACAATAGAATCTACACGAATTTTTAGTTCAGTTTTAGCGGGAAAAATTTTTTTGAGTTGGCAACACTGATACAATAGTGCCAATTTTAAGAGCAGTGATTTGAAGCGAACCTGACGTCAACCAGAAGTAAATGAAGCACATCATCTTTACATAGATAAGGCATTTTTATTATAAATCTTGATATTTTTTAATCTTTTTTTATTTGCAAAGAATTTTATTATGACTGTACTCTATTTAAGACAGTCTCTTTAGCATTGCCTTCTATGGGCTTATGACTCGTTTCTATTGTTCCTGGATAATACGAAACACGGTTAATACGAAAAAATTTGTTGGACCCCAACGAGTTCGTATTATCAGAGTTATACTGTATTTATAAATTCACATGAGTTTTTATATAAATATTTATAAAAATTTAATCATTGTTACAATACTTTACTTTCATAAATTTAATTGTATTAATTTCGTATATTATAATTTTTTTTTTATAAAATTTTATAGATATATTGTCATTTAAACGAAATGAAGTAAATCCCATTTAGGTTGGGGTTTTTTTTGGGTTTTTTTATTTTATTTTGCTTTTATTTATTTATTTTTTTTAAAGAAATTTATTAAACAGCAAGACCTTTTCTCTTCTTCAATGTTTCAGACAATGTTTCTCTTCTCCTCCCTCTTGTTTCCCCTTTCCCCCTTATTTAGTAAAGTTTATTTTAACATTTTATTTTTTCTATTTTTTTCCCTTCTTGAGTACTAGGTTCAACACAGGACCTTTTGCAGTTTTTTTCCTATTTTAATTTATTTGTTCTTTTTCCTTTTTTTAATTACCTAATTCTTTTCTGTTTGACTTTATTTACTTGTTTCTTTCTTTTATGGATATATTAGTCCTCAGTAAGCGGAATTAACACTTCGATTAGATAATCGTCACCCTTGACCAACTTCATTGGTAGTTTTTTGTCCGTTATCTTGATTGTGACGTTTATTGGTGTGTGCTTGGACTCCTGGACTCAACTTAACAGATTAGAATTAATTGGTCGCTGTTATCGACCCTTTCACTTTCAATACACATTTTACTGTTTCCCCACAAAGTGGTCTGCTATTTGGTGTTTTTTTGTCATTCTTATTTTTTATTACAGGACTGTTATTTCGGCGTGACGATATTCCTCCGCCGACCTCAGTGTTTTGTAAACCTTCTCTAACAAGGAACAATTTCAAGGATCATTTACCAGTTTATTTCCAATTAAGATAGCTGCAGCTGCCATCCTGTGTTAGTTGCATCCATCATTAGTTCTCCTGCAGCGATGCGACCCCTTACATGATCAGCCTCAGGCAGCGGACTAACTGTTGATTCCTTTCCACTCTTTTGCCAAATTATCATCTTTATTTTGTTCGTCTTAACTATTGCTTTTATCTGGAATTACTTTTAATTAAATCGATAAACATGTAATAGAACTTCAATTTTGTTTGGTCTCCTTGTCCTCCTTTTATTCAGTTATTTGGGATCATAAAAAAAGAACAGGTATTGTGGGATTTGAATTTCGGGGACCCTGTATTGTTAATATTTACGCTGAACTTAGCGTTTATCTTTTCCTACATTTTAATTAAAAGCCTTTTTAATTAAATACCTAAGACAAGCAGAATATCATAAGTATTTGAGCTTAGGGGAAGGTGGGGGGTTAATTTCTTCTCTCTGCTTGGCTGAATGTGCTGATCCCAGCACATTACAGTACGTATATACACATATAAAAATCAAGAATTAATTAATTTCTTCTAATTACCTGCAGCATTTGTCAACAGGAAATATCCAGCCTGTAATTTTCGAGCAAATAATTTTGCATTTTGTTGTCACTTCTGAACTTACGTCACCTATAAAATGAAACAAATTTGTTAACAGAACAGCATATCAAATTCAACATCATTCATTTTACATTATCATCTAAAAATAACATACAAGTCATATTTAATCACAGCGTTCTCCCCAGAAAACTTTATCAGATGGGTGGGAAGATAAAATTGGCAGGGCGGACAAAAATTAAAAACAAATAAAATATTATGCAGTGGTGTGCAGTTTTTCGAATATTTAGCCGGGCGGTCATCAAAGTTAGCCAGGCGGCACGCCCATTCAAAAGGGCCTGGGGAGAAGCCTGAATCACTTATACACTGGTGGAAAAAAAAATCCCAACACCACGAAGGACTTGTGCTAGATGAATGAAATTTGGACAGTATATTCAGCTATGGTATTTATTCAATTGATTCAAGTTTCAAGGTTACAACTTATAGGGGGTGCCACCAGCGTCACCCTGTACATTCCAATGACAGATATAAAGGAGATCAGACGCACGTCTGTGTCACTTCAGACACATGTGCAAGAGTGTGATAGAGTACGTAAAACATGCCTCGAAGACGACTGCAACGTGAATATGGGCAGCTAACCCAATTCGAACGAGGACGTGTAGTGGGCTTTCGAGAGGGTGGACTTTCGTTCCGTGCTATTGCAGAACGCATGGGTCGAGACGTTGGCAGCAATGGTCCGGGGAAAGCAGGATTACCAAGAGACCATGATCTGGACGACCCCCAGCCACTGGAGACAGGGTTGACCGGAGCATCTTTAGGATGGCTGTGGCAAATCGGACAGCATCTGCAGCGGACATTCGGGCTGCTGTGGCACCCAACGTCACTCCACGCACAATTCGGAACAGTCTCCTGGCCAGGAACCTCCACTCCAGGCACCCTGTGGCATGTTTGCCTCTTACCCCTCAACACCGTGCGGAACGTCTTCAGTGGTGTCAAGCCAGAGCAACTTGGAGGGCAGAATGGAGGTCTGTGGTCTTCACGGATGAAAGTCGTTTCTGTCTGGGTCGGAGTGATGGTCGCACGAGGGTCAGGAGGAGGAGTGGGGAAGTCCTGTTACCGAGCTATATCCGTCGTCGGCATACTGGCCCCACCCTTGGCGTTATGGTATGGGAGGGATTTCCTACCACAGCAGGACCCCCCTGGTGGTTATCCCAGTCACCATGACACCAAATGTTTACATTCGGATGGTTGTTGAACCCATTGTGCTGCCATTCATGGCTGGTATGCCAGGGAGGCTGTTCCAACAGGATAATGCTCTACCCCACACTGCCGCTGCAACACAACGTGCCCTTCAGGGTGTCCACATCCTACCATGGCCAGCATGATCACCAGATCTGTTGCCCATCGAGAACGTCTGGGACATGGTCGGACGCCGTGTCAGGGCTCTTCCACAACCAGCAACAACTGTCGCTGATCTGGCCATCCAGGTACAACAGGCATGGAATGCCATACCATAAAATGACATTCGGCATCTCTTCGACCGTATGCATGCACGTGTGCAGGCCTGCATAAACCGGCACGGTGACTACAGCGGGTACTAAAGACCGTGCTTTTCACCATGTACAGGTGGTGCTGGTGGCGCCCCCTGTAAGTTGTAACCTTGAAACTTGAATCAATTGAATAAATACCATAGCTGAATATACTGTCCAAATTTCATTCATCTAGCACAAGTCCTTCGTGGTGTTGGGATTTTTTTTCCGCCAGTGTATGAGAATCAAATAGCACATAAAATAGGATGTCACATGTTATTATTTTGTGTCAGTGCTATACTTGAGAACATGAGAGTTTCACTGCAAAGCGCAATTCCACTCCAGTTTAGAAATTGGGGCAGGGGAACCAAAATAGTAAATAAAGGATAAAATTAAAGTTTAATAAAATAAACTGGTTAAGTAAATAAAAACCACATTTAAGTTTCTTGAAAGTTAATAAGACAGTGACGAAAAATAAATTCAGAAAAATTATTTATATGGCTAAGTTCAGAATTGACTTTTTGCATATTTACCATAATTTTAAATAAAATTTATAATTAAATTTTAATTTAAAATTTGCCAGTGATGCAGTGCCCTAGATGGAATTTGAAGGCTTTTAAAACTACACATTTTTTCCCCCTTTCTCTATTTTTTTCTATTCCACTTTTACCTTTTCAGTGTCCATTGAATCTATTCCAAATTTTAGACAAGTGTGCCTCAAGAACAAAATGGTTTCCAAACCAATCAAAAAAAGACTAACTTTTTCTTTCAAGATGGTTTCCAAAACTTGCCTCACCCTAGCCTGATAGCACGGGAAGTGTTAAGGTGTATAAACCAACCTCTCTTAAATGGAATTAATGTGCATTAAAAAGAGTTCCATGAAATTTATTTTACAAATGAAAGAAAAATGGATGTTGATACCGTATTTATTCAGGTATATTGGGAAAAATTTTGACATAAAAACCCCTAAATTTAGGGGAGCTTCAAACCAACTTCGATCTGACGAATTTCAAATGAAACTAACGTATATTTAATACATATAACAGCACATTATACTGTATATTATACTATCTATACCAGTCCCAGGCAAAAGGTGGCCCGGCAAGTACGAGCCACGAGCGAAAACGCTCGCTTGCCACTTTTGAAACAAGCACTCATAGGTTGGGTTCCACTTTCACAAAGAAGGGTCGAAATCTAATAAAATGTACTTAAACCTGAACCAATTTTAAGTGCCTTGTTCCATAATTGCTTTGTCTGAATGTGAATAGCAAAGGAATAGTAGATATTGCATTTAAGTCCGCAAGTTATTTCAGAATCAAATTAATAATGAGATTCCATTTATTGCCCACTCCCCTTCTCCTTCATGGAAGTCACGGCCACTGCTCTGCAAGCCAACTGTCAGCACAGTTCTACTTGCGAGGACAATCTGCCTCACACAGGCATTTCCGTACCCAGGATGGATCTATACACTATACAGTTCATTAATCCACTTTATTAATCAGATTTCTGTCCACTTTTCCTTCGCCAAAAGCTAATCCAAAAGTAATTTCACAAAAACAAAATGGCAACAACCATTCAGCCTGAAAGTCATTACGATCATTTTTCTGCACTAAGTCAACAAATACTCCCATCAAGCTGCCATTTATTCAATATAAATGAACAATACAGGCACCACAGTAATTAAATTTGTAACACTAAAGGTGGAAGTTGAAATAAAATTTCGACCAGTAAAGTTTTTCGAACTTCGATCTGACAAACTTCAGACGAAACTAGCTTATCTATATACATAAAATAGAGAGTGAAAAATGTACACTCACTCATTCATTTATTCATCATGAAATCTCCAGAACTATGAAGCCTACAAACTTGAAATCTACCAAGTATATTTCTCTTGGCTTCTAGGTGCTCGCTATGACAGTATTTAATTTTTTCTTTCTTCCTTTCCATTGTAGTTTATTTTTTAAATTCAACTAACCTGGATCTGAATGGGATTTTTGCCAGCATTAAAAAATTGTGACGTCTTCATTTGCTTAATGAGGACTTTTGCGATTGTTCTGTGAAGCAGCATCAAGAATGACAATAAGTCTTTTGCGCAGGAATACAGTGTATCTTTTATTTTCTGTATACATAAACATAAAAAAAACTACATTTTTCTCCGAGCGACGCCAGGTGCTTCAGCTAGTATTTAATATACAGGGTCGTTATAATGAAACTTTCCTTATGTAACGCGCTCTAAACAGGAAACTATTAGTACAGGTACCAAACTCAGTAGAAATAATGTCCAGATTATGAAACACAAAGCTTTGTTTGTGTCAAAGCATCAAAACTGCCATTAGTACCATATCTGGCCACCAGGTGTATTGATAAATCAGAGATCAGATAATGTGTGTGAATCTCACGGGCTGATCTGAAAAGAAGAATATCAAGAAGAAAGGTTGCAGGCATACCCATAGAGATGCTTCATGCAGCTTTAAAGCATACTATCCTATGCTTTCAGACTATACTGGATTCTAACGGGCACGACTGAGCACATTTTATAACAGAAAACATGCATATTGTATGATCTTTCAATACATTAATGGATCTTGCTTAGTCGTTATTTCTCTTCTCCGTGTCCTTGACAATGTTCACATGACATTTCCTACATGTGCGATCACTCGTTTTGCAATAAACATTTTTATTGTGATGAATACATTAAAAAAAAAAAAACTGTCACTCAAGCAATAAGCACCAAGCTCTTACACCCATGTATAATAGCTATTTCAAAGCTAAACGAAAAATTAGAGAGTGAAACACTGTAAGTACGGATAGTTAAAATATAACCATTCTGTACATAACAGTCCATTATACATTATATACTGTACTATACAGGTCATTAATTCACTTTATTTCTCAAATTCCCATCGAATTTTTGGTCGCCAAAAGCTAATACTAAAGTGATTTCACGAAAACAAAATACAGACTACCATTCACCCAAATAGTCATTATGATAAAGTTTCTGCACTAACAAGGAAATACACAAAGGTGTACAATGCACTTTGTTTGTGCGCAAGCAAACCTTGGAAGCGATAGCGTTGCACGGCAGCAAAGTAAAAAGTTCAAAAAAAATATGGTGGTAAGGGGGAGGGAGAAGCAAAATCGTTAACAGCGGTCACCAAATTTCGTAGTTAGAGCAGTGTTCTTAAACACAAAACCTTACATAAAGTAAACAGGTCATGATACTGTGGAGTAAAATCAATAAAAATAATGAAAACACTTTTCCACATAAAAGTTTTAATGCACATATGTACGGTGTATTCCAAAAGCGTTTTCACTTGCATGGCAGGAGTTGAGCTAACTGGAGTTGATCGGTTATGAAGTCTAGTAGTTTAAATGAACAATGTAGAAGTTTAAAATGGCCATCCAGAGTAGAAATAGGGATCAGGTTTATGACTGGTGTGAGTGAATTACAGTATTTTAAACTGAAAATATTAATCAGTGCTTTTTATTTCAGTAAACTAGACTTTCCAGATGAAATATTTAATGCACTTATTAAAAACAAAGCAATTAATATTTAAGAATATCACAAGAATGTTTGATGAGAGTTAATCCTACGCCAAACCTCAGATGTTTAAATTATTGATGAAAATAGGAACGAAAATTCCACAGCTGGAATTCGAACCGGGAACCTTTGAAGAGCTGAAGAAAAGAAAGAGTCACTCAAGGAAAGAAAATTCCCAATGGTGTGCCTCACTGCAATTCAAATGTGTTAGAAACCTCAGCCAACCTGGCCAGCCCAATCTGGCCTTGAGTGACTCTTTCTTGCCCATTTTCTCAAAATCTTTTAAGGGGAAGGGTGTGATTAAAAACTGTTTTTAGACTAATGTTGTGTTGCTCTACAGGGCAGCAATTGGAAATTTTTCTGTATCTTTAATAGTTTTCGAGTTAGCAAATGGATGACCTTAAATTTGGGGGTCAAAGTCAAATTTGAGTGCGGCAATGAATTCCCCACTCCCCCTATTACCTATAAACTGCACTCATCAGATCTAGTCTATCTGGCAGCTTTGAGATATCTACCATGTTACAAGACTTTTTGGACACCTTGTATAAGAACATCAAATTAAAATAAATTAAAATACGAAATGGATGAATAAAAGCAAAACAGAGACACAATGATGAAGCGTGAATAAAAATAAATAATGCCATATAAAAATGAGGGAGAAAAAGTGAAGGAATGTGAAAGAGAAACACATAATTTTATTTCCTATCCTACATTTTAGATTTTTTGCAACTCATTCCCCCTTTCCCTATCTCATTTAGGCCCCACTGACTAGTTTTAATGCAGTATTCCACAATTTTATGCATTTCTTCTCTCTTTGCAGTTTCTTTCACATTCCTTAATGTTTTCTCCCGCACTTTTGTACGGCATTATTTATTTTTATTCACGCTTCATCATTGTGTCTCCGTTTTGCTTTTATTAATCTACATTACTAGTTGTTACCCGCAGCTTCGCTTGTCTGCACCATCTGTTGAGGGAAATTACAAAGCAAAAAGCATAGTATTTCAAAAGGACTTATGAAAGCAGTGTTTTCCCGTGGTAAAAAGTAGCCTATGTCACTCTCGAGCCCTCCGACTATCTCCATACCGAAAACCATATCAATCCGTTGCTTCATATCGACGTGAAAGAAGAACAAACAAACAAACACTTTCACATTTTTAATACATGCATTAGTATGGATTTTGTATTATTTATTTTATTTTATTTATTTTCATTTGATGTACTTATACTGGGTGATCCAAAAACGTAGTACAATTTTTTACATTGTTAACGATATTTTCAGTATTTGCGCGTCCCTCGTGATTCTTATGAAAGCATTGAATTGCTGGAAAGCAAACACTGAAAATGTTGTTAACAATGTAAATAAAAATGTAACACACTTTTGGATCACCCGGTATGTGTGTATTTATTTATTTATTTATTTATTTATTTATTTATTTATTTATTTATAGTTTTTCTCTGCATCACTCACAATCTTTTTCATTTACTTTATTATGTGTTTCCGCTTGGTAATCCTAACCACCATCTTTCTTATCCCACTCTACACCTTATCCCAGCTATTTTGAGTGCCTGCCTTTTCCCCCAGGTGGTGGTCAACATCGCATCTAGGTTCTCTCCCAGCTAGCGGTGAAAGAGGATCCCCGGTTTCACTTGCAAAGCCCGCAATTATGAGCATTCCAATGTCATCATTTCTAACCTACCGAATTTTATGTTTTTTTTCAGTTATATTTTTACCTAATTGCATGTACTTTCCACGTTTTTTGCTTATTGTCTTTATACAAGAGTATTTTGTATTATATAATTTCCCAATATAATGTAACTCGTCACTCGATCTACTCTAGTGCAGCCTCCTCCCCTTCGCGTCGTTGGTGCATTTCCCCTTAATTAATATGCGTGGGAGGGAGGACCTCCTCTTTTACAAATAAGCTGGCAACCGCTAGCATTTCTGTACAGACTGATGATAGTCTCTAACTCAAATGAGTCTCGACATTAAAGTTTATTTACTGCATATAGACCAGATGTGGGCAAATGAGGCTCTTCGTTGAGTTAAGTGCGACTCCCGTTGAAAATTTAAACCTTTTCAGAAACTTTTTCACTGAATCTTATTAACTAATTGACTAACTAATATTTTGCTATTTGAGATGGTGTATTTAATAATATGTAACTATAATGTGGCTCTTTATAATAGATGAAAATCCAGAATACGGCTCTCATTGACCTCAAGCATGCCCAGCCCTGATATAGACCCTGTCTCCATTTGTTGGACCCTAACTCATCTTATGATTGATATTTTTACTTATTATTTTTTAAATTTTGTAACATTTTGATACTGAAATTGACCTTCTTCATTAGCTCCCATGACGTCACAACATAGCCACCACAATGAAGTGAATGATAGGGAAAATACTGCTGGTTTCGGTGTGTTCTCATGTTTGGTGACAAAAATGCCTTGAAATTGGTGTGTTTGGGTGCCATAAGATAAGAAGCCATGTAACAAAGCTACAGCAACAGAGTACATATTTCAGCATCAAAGATTTTTTCATGGTCCCCATGCTTATCTTCTAGATGAAAAAAATCTTCATCACTAAAGATGAACAATTTTTCGTGCATTTTCTTCCCATTTTTAGTTTTATCATGCACTAGTTTTTTAACTTTTAGTTTTTGGAAAAGTGATGAAAATTTACGTCAAGCCTCTAGATGTTATGGCACCTAAACAGTTATTTTAAGGCATTTTTGCCATCAAAACCCGAGAACACACCAAAACCAGCAGTATTTTCTCTGTGATTCACTTCACTGCGGCGGCCATGTTGTGACATCATGGGAGCTAATGAAAAAGCTCAATTGTTCATGCCACCATATACATATATTATGTTTATATTTTATAAGATAATGAAAACCATTGCGATATACTGTATAGTAAACAGCATATAATATACTGCATAAACATATGCTTTTTTCATATATTAGATACTGTATTATATTTTCCAGTCATGGATGAGAATACACCTTCATTTGCCGATACGTTATTTTTTAAGCATAAATCCAGAAGATATTTCATTTCGAAAGATTAGTAGCTATTCCCTATGAAATACCAAAATAAATTTATAGTTTATAGATTTAGAACGACTATTATTATTTTGTTAAATGTGCAGCAAACTTAAAGTTAATTTTCTACTACTGATTATTTCATGAAAAACATGTAATGATTTAATTCATGTATTCGCCATTATATGGACTCTTTTCAGTAAGAAGGTGGGCGGGGCACGCGCTTGCGCAGCAGCTGCTTCTGGCGGGCAAAAAACTTCCGTTCGTCCATTTTTTCCATTGCTTAGCGTACGTTTCGGCGGAAAATGTATCGCCTACAAGATTTAAAAAGGTTTTAAAAGATCGAGCTATTATAAAAATTTATAAGGAAATAACTTCGTTGATCTCTTCTTGTAAGTTATGAAAGCCTGAAGCAAATGCAGAAATAATAAGTCACCAAAATCAGCAGATTAACTGTAATCGCGTGGAGGTTGATGCCAACAACATTGGCTTACTGTTTGCCAACATCTTGTAAATATTGATATGCAATACATTTCCTAACACAACATGAATTTGGTATACTGGACGTAACATTTCGAAAAATTAATGAATATTTTCAGGATGATGGTAATAAATTCAGGTGTTTTGACCGAGCAGTCAAACATATGAATGCTGGAGATATTTCTGAGGCAAAAATTGGCATGTTAAGTTCATATAACTATTTTTATTAGCTTTTCTAGTACATGTATTCATGTTTAAGTTTCAAGAAAATGTTATAATGAGAGCTATATGTTTACCTTCTCAAAAGGAAAAGGCATTATCTGTGCGCATCAGAATTAGAGCACTCACAAATACCTCCATAAATATTTCCACTGGGTTCTAACTCAGTTGTGCACAGATAATGCTTTTTCTTTTGAGAAGCTAAATATTTAGCTCTCATTATAACATTTTCTTGAAACTTAAAACATGAACACATGTCAGAGTACTTAAAATATATAAAATATATAAATAAGAACAAAGACTGACCTTGCCGATCTGTAGATGCTTTGGTAAGAAGGAGGAAAGAGATGGATTCCACTATTTCCACAACAAGTTTATTTGACATTTCATAAATGTACATTTCGGCTAGAAAGTAGCCATCATCAGTATGAATCCCGATCATGCTGATGATGGCTACTTTGTAGCCGAAATGTACATTTATGAAATGTCAAATAAACTCGTTGTGGAAATAGTGGAATCTGTCTCTTCCTCCTTCTCATGAACATATGTATTAGAAAATGTTTTCAAAATAAAAGATAGTAAAAAATATCTCCAGATATTTCAAGATACAATTCGGAATTGTATTTATTACAAGTGAATACTTACAAGATGCTGGCAAACAGTAAGCACAATTTTGCTGGCATCAACCTCCAAGCGATTACAGTTAACCTGCTGATTTTGGTGGCTTATTATTTCTGCAATCACTTCAAACTTTCGTAATTTACAAGAAGAGGTCAATGAAGTTACTTCATTATAAATTTTTATAACATCATCTTTTTTCAGCCTTTTTAAATCTTGTAGGCGATACATTTTCCAGCGAAACTTACACTAGCAATGGAAAAAATGTGCGAACGGAAGTTTTTTGCCCGCCGGAAGCAGCTGCCGTGCAAGCGCATGCCCCGCCCACCTTCTTACTGAAAAGGGTCCATTGTTGAGCATGCTTTACCAACTTATCGCTTACTTCCTCGTGTACTTTTCACATTATTATACTACTTTTCCACTGAAATAATAATTATAATATACACAGATATATTAATAACTTTCCTAATAAAGGCTCAAAATCAGATTTCAATCAAAACAGTTTAACGTACTCATCATGCCTACCTATCCCTTTGCTAAGAAACAATAAATGGCATTGCCCAACATGATTCAAACTCTACTTCTTGCCTGAACCGATTAATCTCATTGGTTTAATGTATTGCAAGGAAGCCGAACATCATTCACCTCAGTCAAATTGCTTTTGGAATAGGGTGTACATTTCAAGGACTAGGCCCTCTTCATCAGCGTGATAAAGCAGAAACTGACCCCTCGCGATGAGCGCAGAGAAAGTAAGACAGAAAGCTGCTGCAGGGGCACCAGCCAACAACAGGAGCCATCCAAGGATATAGGGCAAGGGCTGCAACCAAGAAAAAATGAACAACAATATACCCACATGGTCACCATATATGCAACTAGCACACACTGTAAATCACCGCACATCCTACTCCTTCAGAACCCGTCCCACATCCTTGAAACAACACCTAATGCCAGCAAGCACGCCAGCAGCAACATCAACCCCCATCCACCACACAGATGGCTGGCATACACAGATTGATAACACATACAACAGTTAGGAATTAAAATATACTGAACAAACAAAACAAGTCCATGATTGAAATGTCTGTAATAAAAACAACCAGTCAGCGATATCCATGGGACCACAGTCCAAGTTAAAGGTAAAATCCACGGAAAAATTTGACTTTACTTTTTCTTTTATTTATTTATTTTGCATTATAACATTAATCCAGGTTAATAAAGTATATATCATTCAAATTTTTTTGATTTATCCTAATATTTTATTAAGAAAAATGCCTCAGAAAATTGAAAATTGGCCCTCATGTTATCCATCCCTTCTCCAGAGAACACGATGGAACATGGCATCATTTCCTGCTGCAAGAACCTTGGGGAATTTCATCACTTTCGATTCTAGTTTCGCTTTGAATAATTCTACATATCTTAAGATTTTGCTAATCCATTTTATGTCAGAATGCCTTCAATTTGTTCTCTGTTTGGATATGTAAATAAACAATGGGATAGAAATTTCACATTTCATAGATTTCCACAATCAGAATCGATTAAAAAACATTGGATTATTTTTGGCAGGAAGGGAACTGGTATCAAACTCCAAACAGCATCATGTGCTCAGCTCATTTTGAAGCAACAAGCTTTGTATACACACCTGCTGTTTAAAATTCAGTATCAATTCAAACGAGAAATTCACTAAAACTAGATCACGGATAAGGTGGAACCAGATGCTCTTCCAACTCTAAATGGGCCTGGCATTCTTCAAGAACAACGACTGCAAGAGACATGTGCTAATCGCCGAAGGAATGAGGTAGGCCTATCTATGGTGTAGGGATGTGTACACGCCATGGAAAACAGAAGATCCTGTTTCATTGCGTGTTGATACCATTGTTGGCTTTATATAGCAGAAGTTGCAGTAGTATTTAATTCTGCTAACGGCCCTTGAATATCGCTGTCACCGTTATCAAAATTGTTGTTGTCGCTATCGGTCTTTTTTCATATCCATGTCCATTGCGATCCCTAACAACTAACAGATAGCGCCTGCGATAACGTCCAATGTGTGACATCATGCAATGAAAGTAGCAACAACCTCAGAAGATTAATTGGCAGCACCAAAGATAAAATTTATGATAGTGATAAAAGTGGAGTCTAAGAAATAACTTGTAGATCGTGCATTAAGTGCTACATAGGTCAAACGCGTCGTAAAATAAATACTAGAATTAAAGAACATTACTCTCATGTTAAAAATGGCAAAAGCATTAATTCCAGCTTTGCAGATCATATTCTAAAGACCAGTCACAAATTTGATAAAAATGTCTTCAAATTTGACACACTAATTTGATACCCTAAATTACATGTACAGTAAAACCTCAATTGTACGAATCTCAGGGGACCAATAACATTTATTCGTAAAATCCAAACTTCGTAAAAACCAGACCAGAAAATTTGGGAAAATAATGATTTAATTGCACAATAAATAATTTTTTACAGTTTTTCGATAAATTAATAACAATTTTGAAAGTTTAAATAAAAGTCAATTTGATTTTTGAAAATAGTTTAAAATTGTTGTTTGTTGCAAAGTTTTTTTTTATGTCCGATGATGTTATGGGTTCCTCTTGGGCTTCGTTGTCGTTATTATCATCAATCTCGTCTAAGATGCTGCTATCTTTGATTAAATCACAGACGAATCGTAGACGAAGTTACCACTACCAACAAACTCAGAAAATTTATTATTGAAATTCAACCTACTTTTTAAGTTTTCCCATGCTTCGAATTCTTCGAATCAGTATTACTAATGTCTGCTTGGCTTTCGCAATCAACTGGCTCAACAACGCTACTTTCGCCATTTCCGATATCAAAAGTGAAACCAGCTTCGAATCGGTTTTCTAATATCGAGACTGTCTCATAACGCAGCATGAACACGTGCTTAAGTAATGGAAGCAAAATGATTCATTTGCTACATGACCAATTAGAGACAGGTATCATTTGCTTAACAAAAAAAGTTTAAATTGATTGGTTTAACTAATGAAAATTTTACTATTAATTATTGTTGATGGCTTCGTAAAAAACACATTTTGCTTTAAAAATACTTCATAAAAATGGCAGTTTATTACAAGAAAATTACAATATTGGGGTCGAGATTTCAGAATTACTTTGTAAAATCCGGAATTTCGGAAAATCTGAGTTCGTAAAATCGAGGTTCTATTGTACTTAACTTGCTGAATTCCTAGAAATCATCAATAAGACTCCCCAAGAACTGCTTAACTTGGACCATCACTGACTGGTTGGTTTTATACAGATATCTCCATTAATCATTGACTTCTTTTATTTGTTCAGTATATTTTAATTCCTAACTTTTGTAGCAGTTATCAATCTTGTGAGCTGTCCCTGTGCAGCTAGTGAGAGATAGAGGATTGATGTTGCTGCTGGCACGCTTGCTGGGAATGGGGTTCATTTCGAGGAAGTTGGGATGGATTTATGATCGTATGCATGCAAGAGTCGAGGCCTGCATTCAAGTTTGCAACGGTTGTACGACTTGCTAATGTGGTCTTATTGGGGCATGGGAGCCACTCTGTATAAGCTTCTTATGGGAGTATTTGTCTTGCAATTTGAATCATTTCTGATAAGCCACCAATGCTAGATGTGTGCAAAATTTCAAATAAATCAACCCATTCCTTCAAGGTGTGACTTTTTTTTGTCAGCAGTGTATGTAATATACAATACTCTCAAGCTTATTTCAAAACACAACACTACTGGGATTTTCAGTGAATCATATTTCATACCTTTTCCAGGATAATATTTATTTTTTGCTCGGTTCCTTGAAATGTTTTTTAACAAGGTTCAGCTGTAAATTGAAATGGTGGAACGGCATATTTGCAAACGCTTCTCCACATAAACGTTTCCACTTTCTGGTGGGATGGGTAAGTTATTATTAAGTTCAAACAAGTTATTTATATTATTTATTTATTTTATATATTAAATCTTAATATGGGAATCCATCCAAGATTATCGAGTGCTAAAGCCATTTCTTCATTTTTAGAAAAAAAATTAATCTATATATAAATATGGCAACACATTTTTTGTTATGCTCTTTTACCTGTGTTAATGTGGACGAATACGCATGAAACTTATATCTACATATAAATATGGCAACACATTTTTTGTTATGCACTTTTACCTGTGTTAACGTGGACGAATACGCATGAAACTTATATGGTTGGAAAGTTCCTGTGCTTTAGATGTGCACCAAATATTTTGTTTGCTGATTTGTTCACGTTAACACAGGTAAAAAGAGTTTCAAAAAAGGTAGCATTAAGGAACAGGTTGTGCACCATATTGTCAATGCATGTATAGTAAAACTCCATCTAACCTCTCCCATCAATGCGATTGGTCGGCCTTTTCACTATGCGTATGATTACATTGTTACTTGGTTTCTTAGACAACCCACAACATAGACTATTAAAAAACACCTACAGAAATAAACTTTCAACGTTTTATGACGAACAGGATTAAAAATAATAATTCTGGACACTTAAAAGAACTCCCAAAAATTTTCTCTTCTATCCCCCATGATGCACAAGCAAAATCGTCAGCCCATGTTTTTGTGGCTAGCCTGATCTAATTGCAGTTCAGCAGTTTAAAAGGTGAATTTCTGTTTTGATAGAAATAAAGTTTAACTATTATTATATGTTTTATTAAATATATGTTTAGAGATCATTAAAAAATTTATGAATTGCATTTCTTTATAAACAAAACAAAAGAACTAATTGCTCATAGCGCTCGTAGCACGATGTCGCGCTGTGACTAGACTTCGACCACTCACAGTTAGGGAGAGGATAGCTGGAGTTTTACTATAGCATTGCCTTTTTAATTGTTTTTTTTTAAATAATAAATAACAACTTAACTCAAATCATTGTTGATATTCATTTGAAAGAATTTTAATTGTTGTGTTGTTGATGTTCGTTTGAAAGCATTAGAAAGCCGTATAACAAATACTCTGCAGCTTTTGAAAGTCAACAAACTGAATTCAGAACCGGAAGGTCCCCAAGTATAATTTAGTACATATAGCACCTTTAATGTACCTATGCATTATTCTATAGAAACAACTGCTTAAAAATATTTCTCATTTTAACTGCTTATTAACCAACTATTCAAAATATTTCTCTAATTAGTAGGTAAGCATTTTATGTATTTTTTGTCGTTTTCTAAGCTATTTTAAGGTTTTTTCAGACATTTTGAAAGTAATAATTTTAGTTAAAAATAAAATAACTACCAATTTTGAAGTTTTTGATTTTTGTTTAACACTTTATTTAACCAAAAAAAAAAAAATTAGTTCAAAAGGTCACCACCAGCATGGAATGGCGCTCTATGCAATATTCGTATATGAAATTAGACACGAAGACACAGGTTAGCAAGTCTTTAATCATTACTAAAATTAGTTACACGTTGAATGTGGCCTCCACCATTTACTGAAAGCTGGTTACACTGGATTACTGTCTAATTTCGTATACAAATATTGCATAGAGTGCCATTCCATGCTGGTGGTGACCTTTTGAACTAATTTTTTTTTTTTTTGATGGGTATGAACTTCCCATGCCCTCTTGTATAATATTACCAAGTATTATAGCTTTTGGTCCAGTACTTTTTTTTATGGCCATGTCAAAATGGAACTTTAATTATAAAGATCCTGTATTAAAAGATACCTTTAGATTGCTTTAAATATTATTCCGAGAAATTTTCAAAGTTATCATTGTGGTGAAATGAATCGGCAGTGTCAGAAATGTCATGCAAAGCATTTTGGATATTTATTGTGTTATCTATTTTTCATTCTTCAAAGTTTATTAATAACCAGAATGAGGCTAGAACAATTACACACACATTTTTTTTTCTCAGAAATGTGATCGAATTTCGATCATTGGGGGATCCTAGTATCTCTAAAAAGGCTCAACCAATGATCATAAAAAATATGTAAAGGCACCTCTAAAGTGTATTATTTTTGTTTGGTTCTGTTTTTGGCAGTTTTGAAGAAGTTAGCTGAAGAAAATTGGTTGCATACGTACATACAGAAATTTTTTTTCAAATTTCAACATACAGCATCTTCTCAAATAATGAGTTTTAAGTCGATACACAGAAAAAAAATTTTTGAGTTGGGAAAATGAATACACGGGCCACCACTCTTAGCAAGTGGTTAGCCAAAAAATCAACTTAATTACATTGTTTAATAACTGATTCAATAACAAATTTCTGAATTGGCAGTGGGCAACGTGTGAATCGTCTGTTCACATGTTCCATAAGATTCACATGTTCCACAAGAGTGAAGGGGAGGGGGGGCTATGTTTTGGTTTTTCCAAATCATATTTTACGTTCTCTTAAATAAGACTTAAGAACTCATGATTCGAGAAGAAATTTTGAAAAAAAAAAAAAATTTCCATCTATATGTATGTGACTAAATTTGTGCAGCTAACTCCAAGAAGCTGCAAACAGCCAATTCCATTAACACATACTTGGCATAGAGAGATCAAAGAAAGCAGCTCCATGTTATGTACAGCCATGATGAATTTTGATTTTAGTAATGTAACTCAATGTTAAAATCATTTTCTGAAGTATTGAATATCAATCTGAAGTGGTATAAACTATGGAATCATCCGAAGGATGGCCTATACAGTGTTGGATAAACTCAGTTATATTGATTCTATACATAAATATAAGATAGGAACAGCGGGTTTCCGCATCATGTATGGAGCTGTTAATGGAAATGCAAGAGAAGCAGCAAGGCTTTACAGACAGCGGTTTCCTAATAGACATATCCCACACCATCAAACATTTACAAATTTAGATCGACGTTAGAGAGAAACTGGGATTTTTATTATTGTTAGAAGACATGATGCTGGTAGGGGAAGAACTGTAAAAACCTGTATTTACTCAAAACTTCTTCTAATTAGACATTCCTATCTTATATTTATGTATATATAGAATCTATATACGAAGTTTGTCCAACGAATTTTTAAACACCCTGTATGTGCTTAGAACATTTGGATAAGAAAAAAGATAATGGCTTAATGCAAAATACATATTCTGCTGATATGAGACCACCCATGAAACAGGTTTCTTAACTCAGTTAGTAGCTAATGAAGACAGTTTCATTTTCAGCACGTGTTGGGTAAGGGAATAAGTTTCTGTCTTTTCAGAAAGATGTGCTAATGGTACTAATTTCAAGTTTGATAGAACACCTATACTTGTGTGTTGAAGGTGTATTTGTGAGCTTTGAATCGAAGTAGGGGGGAGGGGGAGGGGATTTATTTTCATGCCCAATATAAATATTTATGTTATATGTAAATAAACAGGCTGCGTTTGACCAACAGAAATTAAATTGAGCAGAGAGAGATTGGCAGCATTTAAACAAAAAGGCAATCAGGCAAACAACTACATGATATAAAGCACGTACATTTGTGTGGTGAATTTGCAGATAATTCTAGGTGTAATATACATGACTTAACCTTAATCGTTAGGAACTGGACAAAAATTTAGATGCGCTTTCAGCGTAGACTGACAAGAGGGGAAACATAGGAGGTGCGATCAAAAAGTTCCACAACTGGTTGCACATCTCATCAACAAATGGCAGCACAATTCCACAAATACAGTAAATAACACCCCTAATGTTCATAAATCAGCTTTTCAAAGGATTTGTTTCATGTGCATTGGGGACTGAGAAATACTACTATTGTGACCCCACATGCATGAAGTTGTCTAAGATTTTATCATGGACATTAAATTTGAGAACAAGCAAATTGAGCAATGAGCAATCTGAGGAAGGACGTTCGGTGAAAACGCCCAGACCTGTGATAAGAAAAAAACTGGATGCTCCACCATGACAATGCACCCTCTCACCGAGCTCTCCTCACAAACGATTTTCTTGCGAAAAACTATATGATTTCGCTTCCACACCAAAACATACTGGCCAGATATGGCTCCTACAGACTTTGCCCTCGTTCCGAAAATGAAGATCCAGTTGAAAAGTCGCAATTTTGATATGACTGAGCAGTTCCAGTGTGAACTGTAGAAAGAGCTTGAATTGTTCAAATAAAAAGATTTCCAGGACACATTCCAAAAATGACAGGAATGCTGGGCCCTTGTATTGCTTAGCAAGGGGACTATTTTGAAGGGGGCACTGTATAAATGTATTTAAATAAAATACTTTCTCTTTAAATGAACCAGTCCCGGAACTTTTTGGTCACACCTCGTATGTGGTATTCGAGTATTAAAAAAAAAAATAATAATAATTTTCACTACCCGCACAATCGAACAATGACTGAATGCGACCAAGGTAGATGAAAGTTTTATTAATTTAAACATTACTTCCTAGGCTTTTACTGTGACTAAATAAAAAAGGGGGCATATATCTGTTCGTTAGAGGGGGACACATCCCCCCAGTCTTGTAAATAATAAGTTCACTTACCTTTGTGACATTCAGTCATCACGCGATTGTGCAGATAGTGAAAATTAACCCAAAAATATTTATTTAATTATAAATTTATATAACACTCTTAAATGGATGATTGAACATCTTTTATGTTAAAATTTAATCATAAAAATAGAGCTAATAGAGCCAGACAGGCTTATTTTAATGATAGAATCCATCTGATTAGAGCAGAGGACAGATTTTCACAGATAAATCAGCCAGGCAATCAGTAAAAACAGCCAGATGGTGTGCCAATGCAAAAGGACCCGGGAAGAACCCTGTTCAATACCCTTGTGTATTAAAGGGAAAAAAATACTGAGAAAATGAGACCTATTCTTTGAGCTAAAGTGGGCCCGGCATAGACAAATCACATAATTTTGTGTATTTCTGTTAACCATATAAAAAAATTAAAACTGTAATTTTTTAAAACATGATGTATTGATAACTAAGGAACTGCCATGTATTTCATGGCAGCAACATTAAATTTTTATATAAAATTATTAACCCTGAAACGTTTTAATCCAGTCTCACTGCTTATCTTTCATGGGGGAAGTTAATATTGGGAGACATGCAATCGAACAGATTAAATCAACCCATGATCAGAAACTGAAATGAAGTTCTACCAGGGGTACCTTGACATTAAATATGAATTCGTGCTTCTATCTAATATCAAGTCTCTTTTGAGAATTGTATGCAACTAGTTCAAAACTGCGTATTCTTTATTTAAATTTTCATTTTCACCGAGCTAATTTTTTGTTTTAATCGATGCAAATAATCTGAAAATTTAAGTGCTCTGTCCAAAACATGAATGAAAATCTAAAATATGAAACCCAAGGATCAGTGACCCGCGTTATGTATGAGTGATCATCAACTTCGATGATTGGGTACATTTGTTCATTGCCTACATACTGATTTTTATATGCGTATGTATCGTTTGGAGATATCACCTACATTGGGCTTAAAATATAATGTAGGGCTAAAACAAGTTCTTAATTCAGCAATTCTATGCGCTTAGTGCATTCCGACAACATGAAGTACACACAAGAGGAGGCAATGCCTGCTTTAGTGGAAATAACGAAAATAACGACGCTCAGTTCAAAATAAACAAGCAAAAGAAGCTTATAACATGATAATAAGAATCGTACGAGCAAATAATTACCATAGGCTTGTTCCGTGTGAAATAAGACATGCTAATAAGTACGGTGGAATGTAGATGATATCATAATCTCCTATTCTAAATCTTTATCACAGCCATTCTGTTTTCGTCACGTGACTAGCTAAAGGTCGTCGAAATCACTTGTTTTTAAAATTATTCGTTTACGTCGTAAATAATTGCTTGTAAAAATGTTTTAGGAATATTTCAACGCAGTAAGTAGGAATTCTTTGCTTAATTACTAATGTTATCAATAATAATGTTAGCCAATCAATTATGTGATACCCGTATGTGTCATGGCGCCGAAGCTAAGGGTTAAGTTGCTGTAATTCTAATCTCCAAAATTAATATACACTGTATAATAATAGAGGACTAATCCTGATTGAAAAGTTAAAACCTTTATAGTTAGCATTAATGGTAATGCATGCTAGGAAACTACCAAGACTTAACGATGGGTATGAAAAGCTCTTTGATCCCAAAAAATTGTCAATCTTTCATGACAACTCCGCCATGTTTGTTGTCAAAAAATGATTATCAGAAACAAATGTCCATTTTTTAGAAGTAATTTTCACACAAAATAGAATTATATGTTTAAAATTGAATTTCTGATTTGCATAGGTATTTCGAGAGAAACCAAACCCATCAGTATCAGGTAAGCATCCACTTAACGGAAGACCAAACTTGAGAGGACATCTGATGAAATATAAGACGATCAATATTTATTTTATTTATTATTATTTTTTTTTTTTTTACAATTTAACAAACACTTTTATTACACCCTCATATTCCCTGAAGTCCACAGAAACTATTGTAACAACATTATTTTTGTACTCGTCACGAGAAAATAACACTTGGCTCACATTTTGTCAGGTACAACAGTACACGACCGTGCTCGGAATCTATTGAGGTCAACATTAACTACTTTAGAGAACATCGTGATGCCGTTTCGTTTTTGACGAAAAAACTTAATTTGGCAGTGAAATAGCTCGAATTACTTTAAAAAAGCACAACGCGCATCGAATGTAAACTTGTGTTTACATGAAGGAACACACGAACATCTGATGAGTTTAGGGTAGCCGTATGGACAATGTTGCCAACAACATACATTTTTGTATCCGCTAGATTCGTACTCGAAACCCGCTGATTTCAATCGTCGTCTGGCATGATGTGAATTTTAAAAGGACGCAAAAATTACAAAGAAATAATAAACACACGCTCTAGTGGTTGTTAAATAATTCAAACGAGACAACAAAAAAAACTCCCACGAAATATAAAATTATTAATAATAATAAAATGAAACTAGGTGAAACTCTGATTTTTGTTTACACTTGAAATTTTTTTTTCGATTTTTGTTTTTCATTCTTAACAGTTTTCAGATGCAGTTTGTAGCTAAAAAATAGCTACACCTTAACGAATTATTTATGGAAACTGACAAAAAAAGGAATTTCTAACAAAAATTGTCATAGTATTCTTATAATTCTCAAGCTTTCTAGGAGATAATTAACTGCTGCATTTTAATTAGTTTTGAAAGGCCCCACCAGTTAAAAAAAAAATATCCAAAACTGATTAAAATTAAAAAATTAATTTTTTTGTAAATTAATTTCTTCACATTAATTATTTTTTCTGCAATTAAGCAGTTTTTGCTGTTCCTTTTTGAACATTGTTGAATTAGCTATAATCCTTTATTCTTTGAAATAAATATTAAATTGTAAACAGTTACACCGATGGCCAAAAGTATTTGCACCTTCGTAAGTTTTTGAAATTGAAGTTTAAAGCAATTACATTGAAAAAAACTATAATTACAGTTATTAAATACAAAATGAATGTTTATTACCATATTTTGGGTGTCATAAGCTGAACACAGGCGAAAGGAAAAAATAAAAAAGGAAATCAATGACAAAAGTATTCACACCCTGTAAATTAATAATTAATATGGCCCCCTTTTGCTTGAATTATTCTTGTAAGCGTTTAGGCATGCTGTGGACAAGTCATTTGCATAGCCCAGAGTCCAGTTTTGTCCATTCTCTTCAATTCACACCAGCATCTCTGATAAGATTTAAATCCAGCGACGGACTAGGCCATGGTTCAAGAAGCTTGATTTTCGTGGACTTCAGATATGTTTTATTTGACTTGGATGTGTGTTTGGGATCGTTATCATGTTGGAAAAGGTAACTGCGATCAATCATTTTCTGAGGAGAGGGGATCATTGTCTTCTGAAGAATTTTCTGGTAAGTGTCAATGTTTTATCAATGATTACTAATTCTCCAGGTCCCGATGCACTTATACAACTCCATAGCATGATGCTCCCACCTTCATGTTTAACAGTTGGCAATCGTCCTTAAGCTCCTCACCAGGAAATCGCCAAACATATTCTCGCCCATCACTACTGAGCAAATTAACTTTGGTCTCATCTGACCAAACAATCTTTTCAAAGTAACGTATGGGTTTTTCAAACAATTGCTTGGCAAACTGCAAACGATTTCTCTTGTGTATTGCTTTCAAAAGTGGCTTTTTCTAGGCAATGCAGCCATGGAGACCAAGATGATTTAGATGACATCGAATAGTTCTGCTGGAAACATTCAGATGGCCAGCATCGCATACTTGTTTAGCTACAGATGCTGATGACCACTTTTCTTTGGCTGAGAACAGTCCGTTTAATTATGCATTTTTCTTAAACAGTCACTTTTGATGGTCGACCAGATCTTGGCAGGTTCGTGTAGGAACCGGTTTTATTAAACTTTTTGATAAGTCTCGTGCTGTAGACACTGTAATGTCAATTTCTTGGCTACTATCTTATATCCATCACCCTTACTGTGGAATTTAATCACAAGTTCACGTATTTCAGAGGTATGGTCTTTTGTTTTAGCCATTTTGGGTACACTCTTAAAAGCTTGCTTAATTTTTCTGTCTAAAGAATATATATAATATATATACTCAAGATGACCTCTACCTTACCCCTCAAGTTTAATGCTGAGCTAAAATTTAAATAAATTTACATCATTGAGATTTTAAACTGAGATTGCATCCACTTTTGTCATTCATGATTTCCTTTTTTACTTTATTTTTTCCGTGTTCAACTTATGACACCCAAAATCGGGTAATTAACATTAATTTTGTATTTAATCAATGTAATTACGGTACATTGTTTTTTCTATGTAATTGCTTTATACTTCAATTTCAAAAATTCACATGAGTGCGAACACTTTTGGCCATCAGTGTAAGTAAAACTATCTATTCAAAGAATATAGTTATTTTTTAAATAACATTTCTTTAAAAATTTCGCTTTAAACATTTTATGCTGCTGTTTTGTACAAAATACTCATAAATAATTTACAAACTTCACAGAGAGAAATGCCAACTGCCCATTTTTAATTTGTCATCCAAAACAGCCTATTATGAAGTAATTGCCAGGGTTCGTGCTTACTCGCAATTTACCCGTCAAATGGGCATTTTTGCTAAAAATTGACTCGTGATTTCTTGACCAGCGAGTCAATATTGACTCTTTAACAACGAATATCATTGGCCAAATCATTCTCGGTACATTTTAACCTCACTTCATTTTGCCATACCCTATCTTTAAATTTCTAGTAACAGTCAAATCTCGTTAGCACGAACTAGTAAATGCATGCTATTTCAGTTTGTAGTATGCATGACCTGTTTACCAGCAACTCTGTTAGTCTTAGCAAAGCTTTGTATACAACAGCACACAAAAATTCTGTGCATGGTTAGGAAAAGTATGCAGAAATTATATTGATATAAATTTTTTTGTTTTGAAATTACACGTTTATCGGGTGGTGCAAAATAGATGTTAGAAATTTTTGGCCTTTTACAACATAATATGAGGTTATGGATTCTTATTATATTTATGCTATAACAGATATCCTGAAATTTAATGCAGAGGTTTTCAAAGTGATTTCCATCTGCTGCGTAGAGCCTTGAACTGAATTCAGTGGTGGCTCTCTGAAGAACATCGACTGCACGAATTTCTTTAGAAATTTAATGAGAGACATCAGTGAGTGAGCTATAGAATATTCAGAACTGCAATATATTATCACGAGGAAAATCATTTATGGCGTACGATTAAACTACAGCAGACAAAAACTTTTTAACACCTTTTTACGCCAAACGGAATTCAGTTCAAGGCTCTACACACTGATTGCAGCAGATGGAAATCACTTTGAAAACCTTCTGCATTAAATTTCAGGATGTCTTGTTATAGCATAAATATGATAACAAGAAACTATAACCTCATATTAAGTTATAGTAGACAAAAACTTTCTAACATCTCTTTAGCACACCACCCAGTACATTGATTTCTTAACCCTGTACAGTACGTAACTACTATATGCCATGAACTTTGACCTGAAACTAGGTTAGACTTATCCTAGTTTTCGTGAAAACCGAATTCGTCGTAGAGCTTGTAAAATTGCATAAGAATAGTAGCCAGTCAACTAAACTGAGAAAATGACTTCGAATTAGACGAGGATTCGTGGTACATGAGTTCACTTAATGAGATTTGACTGTAACTGTAAAGATTGTGGATGCATGTAAAAAAAATTACGGAAGTCAAAAAGAATCTAAAATTTGGCTGGCAGTTTTCAGGCTGAGGAGTCAATTCAACTCGTAGATGTTTGTTCCTAGGGCGAACCCTGAATTACAGTCTTGTTTGGAAGCTGTTAAACAGAAAGAGGAGATCATCTTTTCACTTGATGTAAAAGTTCTCATTTTCGATATTTTAAATTGTGATTTAAACAATTAACATTTTTAGAATCAATCGGAACATTTAATGGTTCAACTAGTAGAATCATTTCAAAACAAATGACGGATGTAGAAGAAAAGAAGGACGAGACAACCATTTTTTAAACAACTAACAAGGATTCGTGTAATTATGAACAAGTTTTTCGATGTTTGTTGAACTGTGGATGGGTCCCATCTTAATAATTTCACTGTATGTTTGTAAATTAATTCAGCATTTAATATCACTTTAATATAAATATGCAGGATTATTCACAGGTCTGTAAAACATTTCAAAAGTTCATTATAAATAAACTATGCATTTAATAATAAATTTTATTGATGTAATGGAAAACTCTCTAAGTTATCTTAAGGTAGGCCGGCCTCTTAGTCTCTCACCAAGCGCTTAAAAAGTAGCAACTGTCTAGTAAGACCAGTTTGCGGCATCCGTATCACGTGGCCAAAACAACACAACTGAGATCTCTCAATACGGAGATATGCATTCACCTTTGACGTTAGGTGATAATTCATTTCATCCCATATGCATGTCAACAAACTGTGATACAACAAACAGCAGCGGTGATACTGTTGCGAAAATCAGTACTTTACCACATTGGAGGCACAAAGACTGTGTCCTTGATGGACCCCGACAAGAACCAGGCTGGCCATCCCATTAACACAGCATGTTTTCCTTTGCATCCTATCCTGAACACCATATTTGCTATACTGTTACTTCCTAATGGCAAACTATGACAACTATGTGCACAGGATTTAAAAAAAAAAACACTTGGAGAGTTTTCCTTGCTATTGCTGTAAGATTTATTGTGATCTGTTGCTTAGTTTACTTGTTATAAATTTTTGAAACGTTTCATATACTTATGAATAATCCTGTATTTTTCATATTTTATATATTTAAAGATGAATTTCCATTTTTTTAAATATGATGTGTTTACCATATTCTAAACAATTAATTTTTAAAAATAATTTTTTTTTTTTAAGTTTTTTTGTAATTTTATATATTATATAGCAGCATTTCTCAACCTGTGAATCGCACTTGAATTTTTACGGGTTATGAGTTGATAGAAAATTATATAAACACTATAAATAATATTGCATAGTATAAGAATGTTATAATATTTGGGTTGCGATGCAGGTAGAAACAAATTTGCTTGATCACAGCATTAAAAAAAGATTAAGTAATGCTGTTACATAATATACAGTGTGTCTCATAATTCACTGCTTATTTTGGTGAAATAGGACTGCATTTCAAATAAATGCCTTTGGGTATTGTCCGTGCGCCACGAGAAGACCGCTGAGTTGCTTAATGTGCTCGTAAGGAGTCGCTGCAGTTGCAGATGAATCTATTCATTGTTAGGGGACAAACAGCCAAATTTGAGTCAATCCACGTTTCATCGATGTCAACAATAGGACGATTTTCTTCTCTTATTTTTTTCATTTTTCTCAGGTTTTCATTTGTTTGGAAACACGACCAGAATTCATTATTGCGCTACTTGATTTTAGCGCTTTTCCTCCCTTCATAACTATAGACTGATCTGCAACTACCAGCGACACCATACGAGTACATCAAGCAACGCAGCGGTCTTCTCGCGGCGTGCGGACAGTACATCAGTACTCATTAGATGCTCATTAGCATTAAATGTCAGTTTTTTTTAATCTGAAGTGTTAACCATTGTTCCTTTATCTATCCTTGTCATTATGGGATTAAAGTGATGTTTGAAAGCTGAAGCTTTGCTTGGACATCAGATAATTATATTAATACAGTATAATCCACTTAATACGAAAACATTTGATTTGAAATTGTTTCCTATTAATACGAAATTTTATATGTAAATATTGGATAGTATGAAATAATTTTTAATAAAATTGAGAAAAATACTACTAATTCCTTAATTCAAGGAAATATTACTTAAAATATGAAATCATTCATTGCTGTTAAGCCTAGTGGTGTTTGTGTTCAAAGAATTAAGACTCCATACATCGAGTGGATACTCATCATGACTGATGGCTACTACAGTACTTGCAAGGAATCACATTGATCATAGAAACAGCTGGTTGTGATTTTATAAATAAGAAGCTGATTAGTAGGCAAAAACAATCAACTGTCTTGTAAGTAATTTGTATTTTTGTAGGCAAATGATTTTGTCTAATTTATTACAGTATGAAATTTACACACAATAAAGGCACTCTTTGGATAATAAGAATTTTGGATATTACAAAATAACAATTTGTCCTCTTGGATTTCGTATTAAGCAGATTATATTTCATGTAAAACGAAAGGAAAAACTTTGTAACCTAGATTCAAACAAGGGAACACACGAGTATATAGCTCATCACTTCTGCGATGTAAAAAGGAAAAAAAATGCAGTGTTGTAAATATCACAATCTCAAACGTTCACATCTGAAAATGTAAGGATTTATTTCAGATTTATGTTTATTACGCCCCGTTTCAGTTAAATATTCAAAAGTTTTGAAATGCCCTGTATTTGAGGTAGAAAATGGCGAAAATGCTTATATTACTTATATTTTCGATGCTTCCTTTTACTACTATTTTTCTTCTTTTTTTTTTTTTTTTTTTCCTTCATAATTTAGACTATAAATTGTTTATTTTTCGTAATTTAAAAATTGCTCTCCCTCCTGATATCCCTTATATGAAATAATCAATTATGCGTTATTGATATAATGCTGTTTCAAAAATGTTCAAAATCAAATGGCATTATTTTTGTATTGTAATTTACAGTTGAATCCCGTTAATACGTTTTTTTTGTGAAACCGAGCATAGAATGCGTATTATCCAGGTATGAAATAAGATTCGCTGAAAACCCCAAAAGTGTTGTGTTCGGAAATAAGCTTGAGACTAGTGCATGTTGCATATAATATTGTTATATAAAAATGGTAAATGCTAATGAATGAAATAAAAATGCTGTGAAGAAAGTGTATACAGTAAAATCCTAGTTTTTTGTTTCCCGCTTTGTACATCATTTTGCTTGGTCCCCACGAACTTTCCATATCAATAATGTTTTAAAAAAAATCATGGATTTTATTTAATGCAAATCCAAATTTTCCCTCATTCTAGTTTTTTATTCCAGTGTTCCAATTGATATTTTTCTCATATACATGTACACTTTTTTATGTTGCTCCACTTTTTTGTTTTCCCTCACTATTCCCAATATCTTCGGTATGGTACAGTGTCACAAAGAGCTGCATCACACTCATTATTTTCTGAGAGCTGGATTTGCAGCTTTACCTCTGGAAATAACTGTTGCTGCAGCAGAGTATAAAGATGCAATGAAAAATGAATTTGCTGAGATAGCAACTGCAAATATGCTGACTGTAACATAAAACATCAGGACGTCAGAAGTAAATGTTTCCAGCTTGCTTTCAGATGATACATCTGGTGATGAAGATGAAGTGGAGGACAACAATTCGATGCTGTAGATTCTTTCTCAAATGAGGCTACGAATGCACTAAACACTATTAGATTCTTTTTTCAACAATTACTTCTGCAGTCTCTTGAGATTCTTGAAAATACAATTTGTGAAATTTCTAATGAAAACAAATGAAAATCATTGATTATTGCCAATGTTCGTAAATGTTTTTATGCAAGTTTCATTCATAAATACTGCAGCGTTTTATAGTAGAAAAATAATGCAGTAAAATAATTTATTTTTTCACTTTCATGTTTCAAATGTTTATTATTTATTTTGCATTTGCAGTGCTTTTTTGATTTTTTATTGACCTCGATTTTACGTTTTCCTGAACAATATTTTTTTTTTGTGTGTGTGCTGGTCCTGCGAAAAAAGTAAAATCAAGGTTATACTGCATTGTGAATTCCGATCAATGATTAGAAATGCATATGCTTAAATATACACACTGAGAACGCTTATATACACACTGAGAATAAATAAGAATTCGCAATTATGGAATAAAATCGAATGTTACGTGACTGATAAAAATTTTGTAATAAACATCGCAAATAATTTACATTTTTAGAATGAATTTAATGTTTTGGACAATTTGGGGGGGGGGAACCATATTAAAAGGTTATATTTACATAGAAATTGCTTTCACAGGGAAGGACCAAGGGAAAGATGCATATAAAGCGGGAACATGTATTAAGTGAGTAAATATTAAGGGGGTTCGATTGTATTTAATTTTTTAAGTAAAGAAGATTCTGAAATAGTTGGCATAAGCTGTTCAAGTGTTCAGTTAATACTGTATTAACAACAGGTTAACAACGGGAAAGAGGGTTGTTTTCATTCGATTTATCTCTGAATTAGTTTTAGTAATAAACAAATGCCAGTTTTATGAAGAATAGTCATTTCATTATATGATAATATTTTAAGAGTCTTGTTTTGAGTAAAACCTTTTGAAGCTTAAGATTTGGAATTGCGATCAGGCTTTGTTATTGAATTCTATAAAAATATTAAGGGAATAGCAGTTATGTAAAATCTGTTTAATAATGGCATTTTGATTATTTTTTGAAACTGACAAATGCAATAAAAATACAGGGTTAGCACAAATGAATGACCAGATTTTAAAAATTTCTATTTTCAAAACTATTACACATATTACAGTAAGTGATACAAGAAATTAAAGAAAAATATACCAAGTTTTTTTTCAGTTACAAATGTTTGATGCGTGACCCGTTTGTTACATGACAAACTTCTAATCTGTAATCAAGTTCGTTCCACACATTTTGTAGTATCACACTGTCAATGGTTCCTAATGCTGCACAAATGCATTCTTTAAGTTCTTGCAGTGTTGTCGGCATCGGTGGTTCATAAACAGTAAACTGTGTCTTTGACGTAATCCCATTAAAAAAACTTGGTATATTTTTCTTCAATTTCGTGTATCACTTATTGTAATATGTGTAATAGTTTCGAAAATATAAATTTTTAAAATCCGGTCATTCATTTGTGGTAACCCTGTATAATCCATCCATCAAGATGGTCCCGGTTGCCTTTTTGTTAAGGTTTATTGGCCTTTAGAGTCCTAATAGATATTTAGCAGACTTTTAATGTTAAATATGACTCAAGAAAAATAATTAATCAGAATGTTTGAAAGTCATACGAGTAATTGTTAAAATTGTTACTTTTGTTGCTGATGCAACGAGTGTTTGTATGTAACAGTAGTGCTGTTTAATAACATGGCCGACATAACAAATATGGCTGCCATTGCAGTTGCATTATATCGATTTAGCATACAAGGTTATTCGACCTGCTTCAACAGATAAAAGACTGCTTCAGGCCTTTGCAACTTATCCTCCAACAGACGAGGATTTGACTTGCCTCATCAGAGAATTTAAATAAAAGGTTTGATGCATTCTGATATCTGATTTTAATAATGCCCCTATAATGTCAAATTTTATCATCTATATGATAGCCTTACTTCAAATCTTAAGTTCAATGGTAGCTATGTTTAGCATCAAGTGATTCTGCCATGTGAGGAAAACTATTCAAGCAATGGATCTAGTCCCTCTTCTGAAGTTGTATTAATATATTCCAATATTAAAAACATTATTAATCTATAACTTTTTAAATTCATTTTATTAATGTTTTTAAAATTTGAAAATGCATTTGTCTAAGTGATTTTATTTGCATTTTGATAATTCAGTATATGATTTCAATTTTTATTGAAATGTTATAAAACTGCCATTTTAATGTCAAATGCGTATTTAGAAATGTGGGATTATTCATGCATAAGAAGTTGCAGATCTTAATTATAATATGTCATAATTTTTCTTTTAACAGATCTGCCTAACGGTGTGCATTTCTATTAAAGTTTTTCACATATTAAAGAAGTTTAAATATTTTATTGGGTCAAAGAAATACTGTAATTATAGTTCATTCTGCTGTACATCCCATCAAAGCAAATGCACATATCTTTCACCAGTTGTCATTGGCTGAAAGCCAATTAGCACTCTTCTGCTTCGACAAAATAGTTCTTATTTTGAATGTTAATAAGTCAGCTCTATAAGAATGTCTCTAAAATAATCGAAATTATAAAGTGTATATGAAAAGGCTTATAAAATGTAGACCTTATTAAATTGTTTTCGGAACTCTTTAAGTGCTGCTCACTTAAATTGTTTGCCTAACGCTGGATTACAGTGCTCACTGTCTGTGGTGACAGTTCGAGAACATTGACATTCACGCTTTAGAGGCAAATGTAAACAAAATATGTATGCAGATGAAAGAGGGAAAAAAAATCTTTTTGTTGCCTATAAAAGATACAGAATATGTTTATTTACTCATCATGAAGAAATACAAGGTGGTGAAAAGTTTGTTCCTAATACTTTGTTCACTTTGTTCTCATTTTCCTCTATAATTACAAACATTGGTTACTTTGGAGAGTCAAAACTATTCCTAAACATTGACTCTCCAAACTCTTCATCTGTGAATTGTGCTGTCTTTTGAAGCAGTTGATTTCACTCGATCGGTGACGAAAACTCACATGTGATTTATGTGAGCTGAAACTCGCTGAGATGCAACAGCCAATCAGCACAACAAGTCATGAAGTGAGTAACTTGGTTTGTTTTAACGGGGTGAATATTTAAACCGAATGGCCTATAGTCTTTATATATGTCAGCAATGGCCAGGTGAAGAGGTTTGATAAATTAAAAATGAATATTGAAGTTAAATATTTAAGATACTAAAATTAAAAATAGGATTGGTTTTTCAGACTTATTTCTAAGCTTAAGTAATGTTCGAAATTTTTGATAAAAAACATTAGGCGGTTTCACGCTTTGAAACGGATTGAAAAAACTGTTTATGAGTAAACTGTTTAAGTGGGTAAAACCGAGAACAAATGGTTTAAGCTTTACAATTTTAAATGGTTTATTTCTTTTCGGAAATTTGACTGCAGAGGGAGCTGGTTGTTATAATCATGGCAGCCTCCTTGAGTATAGTGTACATGTGTGATTACAACTACAAAACATGTTTTAACAACTTGATTTTTTTTAACGACATGATTTACTTTACTTGATCTTTGCCTAAATATGGAAATCCAACAATATAATTCGCAATTGCGAGCTCTTCATCCAAATCCCAAGCTGTTTTGAGCCCTGATCCGACGCAGCTTCGACGAAGCGTAGTCAGCCATTTTTTTTCTCTCAAAAAAATGAGATGTTGCAAATAAACGAACGAAAAAAACGACGTTGGTGTTGTTTTTGTTTATTCCGTTTTTTCTCGATTGTTTAAACATAAACCGTTTTTTTTTCCTGAAATAAACGGTTTTTAAACTGTTTATTTCGAAGCTTGAAACCGCCTATTAACAATTTTTGAATATTCATTATATACCTATATGATGTTAAAACTATTCATAACATTATATAATGTTAAAAACAGCACAGAACAATCTCAAACCTATAGGCTAAAATAAAAGGCATTCATCTTAGGTTTGTATAGAAATAAGATATTATTTTGGACGTCTTAAGAAAAGCGGTGTCAAGAAAAATCCCAAATTCCAAATTCTGCGGGCATTTGTCTCGAGTCCAGTGGAATATTATTCTGTTAACAAGATGGTATGATAGGGAAAAATTTTTATGTAAAAAGTAATATTGCTTCGGTATGACTTCAAATTTATGTGATTGATTAATGCTGTATTTAACTGACACTATAAATTAGTACATTACAAATGATATGGATGTCTGATGGAGTGGAGAGCACTAACAATTTCACTAATTATGCCAATAGAGCATAAAGATTTGAACGAGGAGGAAACTGTAGTGGTGCAGGCTTGAGTAATTTGTATATGGTGAATTCTGAGTAACTTGAAGCCTACTAAGTTGCTTAACTTTTTAAATTTAAAAAACTATAAATTTTTTGATATAAGCTTCTTCATGATAGCTATATTATCATATAATCTAACAGGTTATATTACTTGATTTTCATTATTAAGATTTATTTCTTATTTGTTAATTTTACCTTTTTGGTTTTAAATTATTTCGTATTTTTGGTTACAAGTTTTCAGTTTATTAGTTATTCAATTTTTCATTTTTATTCTTTCATACAAGGTTCTGTGACTGAATTTTTTCCCCTCGTTATATTTAAATTTCAAATTAATGCCACATAACAATAATCCTGTTTGAGCATTTTCCTATATTCTCGTTAAGTTTCTTATTGATAGATGGCAGCAGTATGCTGATGCATATATTTATGCACTGACAAAATTGACTTTAAAGAGCAACGAGTTCACATAACATTGTAAGCGAAACAATGAATGTCACGGAAGTGAAAAATTCCATCAGCACAAAAATGCATGTACTGACAAGAATATTTAAAGATGTTTAAATAAGAGGTTGATATGTGGCATTAATTTGAAATTTAAATATAACAAGGTAAAAAGAATCGATCCTGGAAGTTTTTGATGATGCCTTGTATATGAGTCTGTTAGTTTGAAAAATTTCTTATATTGTTGTCAGTTGCCCCTTTTCCTTAATATCGGCCACAAATGTTGAAGTATTTATTCAAAATGGTTGTTACGATAAGAAAACACTTACAAATGCTCTAATGAATTTATTTCATAAAAGCAAAAATAGCATGTAAGGTTAACTCTCCAAGTTTCATTTGGCAACACGGAAAAGTCCGCCATTTCCAAAATTCTCACTAAAGTGACTCAAAACGGCCACATCATCAAAAGAAAAACAGCTTATTGTGCAAAAACGTTTCTGTACCAAATTTTTGCAAAGAACCAAGTTAAAGGTGGATCGTCACTTGCAAGTGAAACAGTTTGTGGAGTCATGCTGCTTATGCATGGGGAAAAGCGTAGGATGCCCATTTGTCCACAACAAAACATTGTAAATCGCATAAATGTTTTCCATCATTTCTAAATTTTGGAAATAGCAGGGTTTTATTAGTTTTTCCCAAATGAAACTTGAAGAGTTTTTTGTATTTTTTTTTTTAAATTACCCCCTATATATTTAACCTTTCTAATGTGTTCTTCGATTTTAGTGTTTGATAAAATTTGTTATTGTAAAAAAATTTTTTGCTTTATACCATGTAATGATAAATGTTATAACATTTTCCTTTAGAATGTTGGAAAGTATTCCAGTAAGTCTAATTATAATGAAAGATACAATGACAAAGTACGGGATTCTCCTAGCAATGGCAGTAATTACCGAAACGAAAGCCCGGAAAGCCAACATAGCCCTAGGGATCGTTCCTACCACAACAAATCATCCTACTCTCAACGCATTAAAGAAAGAGAACGAGAGAGGCATGAAAGAGGTTGGATTTATTTTTTAAAGTTTTGGGATTTTTCAAAATGAATTGATAAGATTGGAGAAGTTTTTTAATTTATATAAAAATTTGAACATTTGTTTTGCAGATAATAGCCGTTCTCCTAAAGATAAAGTATCTAAGAATGTTGCTAGGGATCATCAGTCTTCATGTCATCGCAATTCAGATGCTACAGAACATCGCAGCAATCATGACCGGAATAGTACTGAGGTAGGAATTTTTAAGTTAGATATTTTATTCACCCTTATGAATGTGTGCCCTTATCACCCAAAGAGTGGGAAAACATTTTGTGGAGTGACAAATCACGGTACAATCTGTTCCAGTAGGATGGGTAACTCCTCAAATGCTAGGAAAGTGTTTTTTTACCTGAGTGAATTGTTCCAGCTGTGAGGTTCCAGATGGTGGAGTTGTTGTGTGGGGGTATTTTTCATGAATATCACTAGAGACCCACAGTTGAAGGCAATTTGAAGTCTAGAAGGACATTTTGGACAACCTGGTGCTTCCTAGTGTGTGGTATTTTTTGGTAACGAAGATTGTCACTTCAGGACAACAGTGTACCCTGTCAGGCAGTGGCATACAGAAATGAATGTCAGTTGACTTCCTAATCTGCACGGAGCCTGACCTTAACCCAATCAAATCTTTATGGGATGATTTGGAGCTTTGAATGAGGGTCAGGGAGCAGTGTCAAAAATCCATTATGTTTTTGGAGCAAAAACTGGCCCAAATACCAGGAGCTGTTTATTGGAACCTTGTAGAAAGCAAGCCCAGAAGGGTAGCTGACATAGTTTCAGCACATGAGGTCCAACAAGATATTAAATAAAATAAGATATCACTTTCCCTGTACCTTGGTACCTTCCATTCTGTCAAACCCATTATTACGAGGCTGAGTCAAATGAAAACTGGAAAACCGCTCCCATTGCGATCAGGCCTGGTGAGCATGCATGTGGACTCTCCCGCCATCAATTGGCGTTGGTCCCGCGTCCCCACATGAACCAGCAGCGCCATACGGGCGTTTCCAAAATGGTAGCCTTTCTGTTGGAATGCACCAAAGAACAGCAACGTGGAGTGATCCGTTTCCTACACAGTGAAGGCACAAAACCAATAGAATTCCATCGACACATGTTAGCACAGTATGGTGCTGCATGTGTATCGCAGACTCAGGTGTACGAATGGTGTTAGAAATGCAGCAGCGACACAACAAGTTTTGCAGACGCGCCGAGACCAGTCCAGGCACATCGTCTTGTGACAGCCAAGGCAATTGCAGCGGCAGAGGAGATGATTCTGCAGGATAGACGGGTCACCATTGATGGTGTTGCAACAGCGTTAGAGGTCAGTCATGGCTCTGCTCAGCATATTGTCCAGTGATGAGCTGAAATACAGGAAAGTGGCCGTAGGATGAGTCCCTCGTTGGCTGACGCCTGAAATGAAGGAGAGGCGAGTCGATGCCTGCCAGGAGCTGCTGCGCCGCTATGAACTTGAAGGTGACACCTTTTTGGAGCGGATTGTGACTGGAGACAAGTCCTGGGTCCATCACTACCACACAGATCAAGCGCTCCGGTAAGGAATGGCGGCACTCGACATCACCAATGCCGAAAAAGTTCTGCAGTTAGCCATCCGCAGGAAAGGTGATTCTGACCTTGTTCTGGGACCATAGTGGAACATTACATGGATAAGGGCGAGACGGTGACCAGTGCCACCTATACTGAATTGGCACGTGACATTCTGAAACCTGCTATATGCACCAAGCGCCACAGACTCCTCTTGACAGGCGTTCTCATATGGCTCATGCAATCGTAGCGACTATCTAGGACCTGAGTCTGGAGTGCCTCCCCCATCCTCCTTACTCTCCCAACCTCATGCCCTCCGAGTTCCAAATCTTTGGCTCACTAAAGGGCTCCTTAGGTGGCCACAAGTTCGCGACCGACACGGAGGTGAATCGGGCAGTGCATGAGTGGCTGCACGTTCAGCCAAAAGATTTTTTTTCCTGAGGTATCCATTCCCTCCCGACTCGGTGGTGGAAATGCATCGAAAAGCAGGGGGCCCTACATTGAAATATAGTGTACTTGTTACAACTCTGTCTGTAATAAAGGAGCTGTAAAAAAATATTTCCGGCTTTGATTTGACTGACCCTTGTACAAATGTGGTACAAATTTTATTTGAGTTATCCAGAATGAAAGGAAACTTTATAGGTACAATGTTACGAATCAAGCCTGAGACTAGGTTGTTAAAAATTATCGTCATTAGTTTTTGAAAATTGCTTGGTTATTGACATTTGTTTACATGAACAAATATAATTTTTTGTACTGACACTGTTCACAGAACTACACGAATTGAAAAGATCTGGTGAAACATCATTGCCATATAGGACATATAACTTAATTTCCTCTAAAATTGACAGGGTTCTGAATAGTGTGAATACTTCAAATTCTAATCAGTGCTTAGAAATGCACGCTTATATAAACACTGATAACTAATCGTAATTCACATTTCTGAAATCTCACATGCTTCGTTGTTTACCGTATTGCCACGAGAATAAGGTGACTTTGAATATAAGACAACACACCAAAATTTAAATGCATTTGCATATAAGATGATCTACCAAAATTTAGTGAATGAGAGAGCTAGGGCTCAGGTTTCCTACTCTCATGTCCATCAATTATAAGCTGTGTTCAAGCTTGAATGTATTTTATGTATTATCTAAAAGAGCTCCAGATAAAAGACCACTCCGCTTGTAATAGCACAATTTTGGTACCTTTTTTCTAATTTGACTTCGGATATTAGAGCAAATCATAATTTTTTGTGCTTTAACGCAAGGCGCAGTTTGCGCTCTTTCATAGATTCCACATGCTTTTAGCCAATCACAGGATATTTTTTTTCCCCATTGTTTTAGAGATTCAACAGTTTTGCCTTTTTAGCAAATAAGAGTACAGCTTTTAATTCTTCAGAGATACATCACAGATATTTAAGGAGCCATCTCCATGTTGGGAAACCATCTCTGAGCAGACACAAGAATGGCTTCATCAGCGAAACATACACAAAAGACATTTTCAGCGCAGGATAAAGTTAAGGTTTTAGAGGCACTGCAAGATAGGACAAGTGAGGAAGTTGCTAAAGAGTTTGTGGATAATTTAAAATTTAAATTCTTGATTTTGCAAAAAGTGTTGATGTTTGAAAAGCTCTTCATATGATCATCGCACATTGAAACAATGTGACTGCAACAGCGATTCAGAACGGCTTTCAGAAAGGAGGATTTTTCCCAAAGCAGAGCATCTGGAAGTGATTGAAATGCCACTAGAGTTCCAACAGAGTTTGAAATATGTCGCAAGAAGAATTCGAAGAATATGTCAACATCAGTAAAGAATTTTGATTATCTATGGTACACTAATTGATCAGGAAATTTGCGAATTGATTAGGGGAAAGGAAGAAAATGATTAAGAGGCAGTGAATGCAGAGCTTTAAGATCTGCCAATATCAGGTCATGATGTATTCAATGCTTTTTCGATTGTTGAGAAATATTTAGAGCAGAATTATATGGACTATCATTCTCACTATGAAGAATATGATTCTTAAAAAAAAAGCTATTTGTTATAACAGATTTTGTATAAAATGTTTAAAGTATTGAATAAATATGTTATAATAGTAAAATAAAAAAGGTGGAGGGAGATAACTATTTTGTTTTTTGTAAATTCCACTTATAAGAGCTTTTTTTTCAATTCTGCTAGTGTATTCGTATAAGCAGAGTCGACTGTAATGAAATCAACATAAAGTGCCACAGTTAAATTATTTACTTTAAATTATTCAATACTTAATCTGCATCTCAGAAACCATTAATAAAAGATTACATGTTTATATAAACTTTTTGTCTTAAAATAACTCATCCCGTGCTCACCCTGTATAGAAATGACATTTACGAGGACAGAACCAGAGAAAAAATTCCTAAATGATGATTCATATTAACCGAACTTGTAATAAAGGGTTGACTGTATATGTGTTATTGTTATATGGAATTTAACATGCAACTTAGATGAAGCTCTGGATAATTCATTTGTTACTTTTGTTAATTGATTGATTTATTTTATGTTTGTATAAATGGTACCTTGGAAAATTCGTCCGAATAAAAATAAATTGATATTTTTTATGAAATTGTTTTAAAACTTTAATTTTGCTGAATTTATAAAGACCATAAATAATTTATAATTTTGTTTTAATTAATTTTTAAAAGACCTTAATAGAAATAGTTTGTTCTTTCCTCTTCCAAACTTTTTTTTAATTTGTTTTATTTTATTTTCATTTATTTTTTATTTTAAATAGGACAAAGAAAAGGACAAAAGGATCCAAGTTGGCGATTGGTCTGAACACATCAGTTCATCGGGGAAGAAATATTATTACAATTGCAAAACTGAAATTTCTCAGTGGGAAAAGCCCAAAGAGTGGATTGAGTGGGAAAGGTACACTGAAATTTATTACTCGAACAAAACCCTGAAATTTGTTCCAACATGCCATCAAAAATCATGCAACCCTAAGAAAAAAGATGTTAGAATTCTAAGCTATGAATAGTAAGGAAACGTATGTGTGGTCATCTAACGAATTTTATTCGCTATAGGGTGGCAACATCTCTTGGTGACGGATCTGTCTCCCCATGCTTTAAGGCAAGACATGCACAGTTTGTAGAGCAGCTACAGTCACACAGCTGGTGATTGATCGTGCATTATCTTGCTGGAACAGTCCACCAAGGATGGTAGCCACGAAGGGGATGATGATGGGCCTAACTACCTCATCTGCATAGCATCGATCACTATGAACACAAGAGCAGTCTGAGCATTCTAGGATACGATGCCTGTATTGTATTCAGTCGAACCTGTGTCTTGAAGCTCTTTACTCACACATTGCTACACATGTACTTGGCCATCATCTAATCCAAAGTAGATAACTGGAATCATCATGGAAGACTACTCATGTCCGTTAGCTTCCCAGTGGTGTCTGGCTTGGCATCAATGGAATTTACTCTGGTGGACTTCTGTAGTAAGACGTTTGTATTGTTTCGGGCATCAAGCACAAAGCCCAGCTACATGGATACGACGAAGAATAGGGCTATTGGAGATAGGTTTATGCAAAGAATAATTCTGCAAGTCCCTCAGGATGTCTAAATAGGTGGCGCTTGCTGCACTTGCAACATGCCAATCTTTCCTTGCATTCGCTGTCTGTGGATGCCCTGGATATGCATGGGGATGTTCTGCACGTTCTTTGGGCTACCAACGAATCACGTTAACCCTGTTTTTGCAAACACATTACTTTCATTACAGTCATAAGCTTTCCTTGTTTATACCAGGCTCGTCCTCTAGCGATAACAGCATGATGCCATACCTCATTGGCTTAGAATTGTCTGGTGGTCACAATACATTGGCCATACGATGTACAGGGTTCTCCCCAGGCCCTTTTGAAGGTGCGTGCCGCCCAGCTGATTGTGGTGACCGCCCGGCTGAATACACGAAAGGCTGCGTAACACCTCAGTGTTGATTTGTTTTTAATTTTTTTCTGCCCGGCTATTTTATCTTTCCATCCACCTGATAACATTTTCTGGGGAGAACACTGGTGTATATGCTTTTTGAGGCTTGGCTAACTTTCGTTATGGGAGGGGGTTGCATTACTTTTGATGATGTGTATATCATAATTCATTTTAATATTTAAATTTCATTATATTTTAACTATCGATATAGGCAACAGGGAAAATCAAACAATGAAGCTACCAAAATCAAGGATCGTAATTATGAAAAAACATCCACAAGTAGCAGCATACGAAGTAAATAAAATTCAGTTTGATGACATTCGTTGACTCATGAACATTATATCTTGAAATAGAAATTTTAGTTGGTCATTATTATTTAATTTAGATTGCTTTATGTTATATTTTAAGCATCTGAAAAACATTCCATTGAGCGAAACTCGAGATCTTCGTCGGGTCATCATCATCATCATTCAAGGTCGCATGATGACCGCCACCATTTCAAACCTAGTAGCTCAACATCATCATCAGTTTCTTCATCTCGTAGTTATGTAGGAAATGAGCAGGTTCACCGAAATAACCAACCACAACAACATAAAATTGAAAATCACGTTCGAACAATTGATCGAGGCGATTCGAGAGAATCGTCTTCGGATGATCCTTTGCGAAGGGAAGGGGAGAGACGAACAGATGCAAGGAAGTCAAGCGAAGGTAAGCTTCATAATCTCTCTTATAATGTTTAATTTTGTAGCTTCTCTTGATAAGAAACATCTGTAAAGGGCAGATTTAGAATCTGCTGTTCATGAGGTAAACATACACTTAATGGAAGTGGGAAGATGGATCCCATAGATAATTCATAGTGAGTTGGTCCATATATTTGCAGATTAGGCAGGTGGTGGCAGTAAGGAGTAACTCCATAATTGCTTGAATTGGTTTTGTCACAATTATACTAAATATCTTTAAAAATTGTTCACAAACCCTATTTACAGTATATGTGGAACGAGATTTGTGGTAAATTTTCAAAAGTATCAATTAACCATTGTAGCCTTTTATTTTTTTTCCGTTTAACGAGTTCATCTTATGAAAAGGAAATTAAATCGTATCCATTTAAAACTGATAAATTGTACTCTAATAATTTTAAAAGTACCATATTGTTCTGAATAGAAGACTTATGTTTTTTGGTGAAAATGAGATGTCAAAAAAACTAGGGTCGTCTTATTGCATTCTTAGATTGGTTCACCCTCCTTTTGATAAATTATTAGAATCTCGTGCATGTGTGTTTGAATGGTTCGCTGGATTTTGTGATGGCCGGGAAGAGCTGAAAGACTGCAAACACACAGGATGTCTGAACACTGTTCGAACACCAGAAAAGATCGAGAAGGTGAGAGAACTTTTATTAAGTGATCGGCGAGTAAACCTGAAAATGATGGAAGAAACAAATTGCCTAATATCGACAGAAGATTTGGACAAAAGGAAACTTGTGTGATCGCTTTGTGCCACATGTCTTAACAGGTGAGCAAAAAGGAAAGTGAGTGGCTGCTTGCATGGAATTCATCACACCCGCAGATGCCAACACAAACTTTCTGGATTCAATGATGACAGGGGATGAAACCTGGTGCTATCTATACGACCCCGAAATGAAACTGCAGAGCATGGAATGGCAGTACCCAACATCCACACGAAAATGGAAATTCCAGTTTCAAAAGTCAAAAACAAAAGTAATGCTTATAACTTTCTTTGACAGCACTGGCATTATCCATAAGGAGTTTGTTTTGCCTAGACAAACAGTTAACAAGGAGTACTACAGGGAGAGTTTGCAGCATCTTAAGAGAATCCATCGAGTACGGCCACAATTTCATGCAAGAGGGTGTTGGCTCTTACTGCACGATAATGCTACACTGCACACACCGGTGCATGTCAAGGAGTTCTTAGCCAGTAATGGAATTGTGGAGCTTTATCACCTTCCCTATTCTCCAGATTTGTCTCCATTTTCTTCTTCCTAAAGGTGAAAACATTTTTGAAAGGACACAGATTTGAGACTATAAGGGACACGTTTCCAAAGCTTGTATAAATGCTGCAATAAGTGTTTTGCCTCAGAAGGTAACAACTTGAAAAATATTAAACATTTTGCCAAAAATTTGTCTTGTATTTGTTAAATTGCTCCAGTCTCTTATATTAATTATCTCGCCTTGTAATTCTAATTACAGTAATTTTTGAGGTATAATACGCACCCTTCCCCACTTTGACCCTTCCTCCCAACCCCCTCCAATATATATATGTTCTAAATCGTATCTTCATTGCATTTATTATCAAAATATTAAATAATATTTACATTTTATTTTGATTTTTTTTTTAACTTTTTATTTTTTTTCCCTGCATATTATCCCCGAAAATTACGCATTTTTTGACAGTGGATGCATGCAAAAATAGAAAAAGAAAGCTTAAAAAAATCAACAATTTGACTTGCAGTTTTTAGGCTGAGGAGTCAAATTGGCTCAGATTTTGGTCTTCAAATGAACCCTGATAAAATATTAGAAAATGATATGAAGACTTCCTTGAACTTTGCAATTGTAAAATAGCAGTTTTTCTTAGGAATCTAGCTAAAAATTGCTGAGTGCTGGTTAATTTTTCAGAGAAAAATGACAAGTTTTATTACAATAAAAAGTGGTGGTCATCTATAAAAGAGGTATTGCGATACCTGGCTTCCTTAAAATGCTCAAGCTGTAGACATCTGCAATACAATTTTTTCCTCCTTCATGTGGGCAGTGTCTCTCTTCGTACTAAATCCAAATATAATTTTCTTTTTACTACGTTCGGAAAGTGGAGGGAATGGATGAAAGTTGACATTTATCCATGGATACCTGACTAAGTTTTTCTTTTTTTTTGTAATATCAGAAGTATATCCATGAGTTATACACTGAAAATTAGGCATATTTCAAATATAATGACAGAATTCCATGTACTACTCCTCCATTATGTAATTCTGCCCACAATCACATTATTAAGTGTACACGGTGCATGAGCCGTATTCTCTAAGGAGTAGGTTAGATAGGGAAGCCGCATATCGCGATACCTCCTATTGCAACATTTGGAATACCAGTAATCTACTTTGATACCTTACAATCTACACAATATGGCACTTAACTTAAATTCTAAGTGGTTGTTGTAGAAATGTCAATTTTAAAGGACTGTTCATAATGCATTAGAATGTATAGCTAGAGCCCCATTTAAAACAAAAATAATCTTTAAATCCAGCATCAACAGGACCAGGATACTATTGGATTTCACATCAAAGATGGTGGAAAAACAAAATGGCAGCTCTCTCTACCAGTGCATATGTGTAATCATATGTATTGCATATTCAACTTAAACTGAATCCTTCGAACATGTATGTCAAGATTTCCACCGAATTGAAATATGTTACTCATCTGAAGCTACTATAGATGCTTGCAAAATAAGAAAGTGCGAAATTTTGTTTGTTTCAAAATAAACTGCGAAAATGAAAAAATTTGAGCATCTCATAGCCATACAAGGTCTCCATTGTTAAAGCGGTCTGTGTGTATTAATGCGCTTAATGGAACTTTATTCTTCCACTACTCAGCAATAAGCACGAATCCACTTCACATGAAATCAATGGATTTAGATGGCAGTTGACAATTGAATGGACTCTCAAATTTCTAAACAAACTTAGGTTTTAAAAATAGATTATTACCATTAGCTAATTGCCTTCCACTAAAAAAAATGTGTATAGTAATTAATAACCATTTCCTTAATTTATTTCATTTTATTAAGTAATTCGGTAATCTTTGTAAATTTTGCATCACTGGGCTGGCTTCATGTGTAACCTCTTTACAAATGTTCAGGCAGGGGGAAAATTTTAAACGGTTTTCATCTCCAGAGGCAGTGTTCATGTTGATCATGATAGCTTGCGAGTGACATTTTTGATGCGGGCATACACTTCCAATTAGTTGTCACCACTTCGCTTTCGAAACTTTGCTATCGCGCTGGCTTTGATGATTGAAAAGTGGATGGAAATACGAGAAAAAAGCGAATTCTCTGTAAAGTTTAGAATGTGCAACATGTAAATATAAATGTCGTGAGATGAAAAATGAATGCGAAAATCATGAGGTTTTTGTAAACTGGAAGTAGAATTCGGGACCCAGGCTAAACATGCTGGATTTCTGGTCATTTTGTATTTTAAGATGCCGGATTTGAGGAATTTTACTGTATGTATATAAAAACATAGATTCAAAATCTATATAGGAAACAACGTAATAGGATATACAGTAATAATTTGTATTACAGGCAATAAAAATCTGGTTTCGAGAGATAATGGATTTCAACTTATAGGAATATCAGATATCGGGTTACTGCACTATTACTATCTGTGAATATATCTCAAATGGTGGATTTATAATATTTGTATGCAGGGTGTCTCAAAATTCTATGGACAGCAGAGATAGAGAATGATTTAGTTGTTGGAAATGCATATTTCAGGCACCACAAGATTTTGAATGAGTAATGCATGGGAGGAAAGTTTCTGTAAGTTGCTTTCAGATACCATAAGAGCTTGCTTGCTGCATCAACGTTTGATGGTGTTAGCTTGCGAAACAAAACCCAATGCATGTTATGTTTCTAAGGTGACATTTCCACAACGATTCCAAAAGAAGCATTACAGGATTGCTTCAAAAAGTGGAAACACTGCTGGGACAAGTGTAGTCTTTGGGGAGGAGACTTCTTTGAAGGAGTTAAAAAAAATCACTGAGCTGTAAATTGAATGAGTTCTTACAAAAAGTGTTTTCAAGAACTGTTTGAACAGATCTCGTACATGCACAGAAACAACTGCAATTGATATAGTGGAAAGATAAAAGCATCCTATGAATGACTTCAATTGGAAATGATGAGCTATTGTTAATTAATTTTTGGTTGTAGAGAAGAACACTGGTGAAAAGTTGGTGGTATTTAGAACTTCTCTGTATGGAAATTGACAGTTGATAGCAGCAGCACTGATTGCTAGGCTTGGAGAGTTTTAAGAGAGGAGTGCATTATGGATATATAAGTTGAATTGCACCATGACTCCTATTATTCCAGACCAAACCTTAAAGCTGGTATCTATTGTTTAAACCATATACAACACTTACTCTGCTTTTCCTTGAAGCGTGCTGTAGAGTGTACTTGAAAGAATGAAACGTAACGCTATTTGATTTTTTTTTTTTCCTTTATGTAATCCTTTTATTTTTATTTTTAATACGTATCCGGTATTTCAAATCTCCTTGTGGATTAGAGGTTCCCTTAGATTTTAGTTAATCGCTTTTGTAATGATTTTTATTGATTTATCGTATATGCTTGTATATAAGTCGACACTTTTTTTTTTTTTTTTTTTTTTTTTTTTTTTTTTTTTTTTTTTTTTTTAAATAATTACTTTTTCAAATGGGTCACAGTTGAAATAAAACAAATGAGGTCATGAAGTCAAATTCACTTCTTATTCCTTTATGAGTATAGATGGGATGCGTGTTTACAAACATTAGCTTAACTTCGTGCCTAGACGTATTTCCGCTTTCGTAATAACTGCACTTTCGTTGTTGGCTGTGACTAAAAGTCAAAATTATTTAGATTGACTGCCCAGTGCCCGCGATTTATCATTGTTTTTTTATCAAGTCGGAGATCATAAAACAGTACATGGAAATCGATGAAACTGAATGCAAAATGCAAATTGAGTAAAGTAACGTTTTGCAAATTGATTGAACCAGGAGCAACACAGTACAGCATTTTTATTTGTTAATTCGTTCGTTGTTTACTCTTTTCTGCCTTAGACAATTCTATGGTTGGCAGTTAAGGAAGGCACAGAAAGTGGTGCATGCGAGTTCTTACTTCCTGCACACTGCTTCTATATCTAAACTTCATTGGGGCGTCTCGACTTAATGCAAGTATATATGGTGTTCAGAATAGATAACGAAAAATTTGGCCACCATGGAGGCTTATTGTCTAGTTGCTCTTCACATTTTTTGTGCGTGGCTTTCTCACTAGGTGTTTTGTAAGCACACTGTCTTTTAACAATAAAATATATATACGCTATTCTATCCCCCAAGAATAGGTCTGGAGTAATAGAGTAACCCATGGTTGTGCTGATCCATTAATCAGAGGATCTGTGCATCACAAGCTAGCAATTAACCCTTTAGTTTTCTGTCAACAATGGGAGCATAACATGTCCTTCCGAAGCAACACCTAACAGGCCTTGAAGTCCTCCTATTTTTCCTATATTTCCTATATTATGAAGAAATCGTTCAAAAATGTCCTATATATCTCCTATATTTCGTATCCTCCTATCTTAATATATAAAAATCGCGTGTCATGATGTTCGTTCACGTTAATCTCAGAAACCGCCCAACCGATTTCAATGAAATTTTGTGAATGTGTACGGTTGGTTCTAGCTTGAAAGATAGGATAGTTTTGGATCCGATAGGTGACGCTGTTGCTGAGATATTAATGTGGGAGAAGAACGGGAAGCAAAGTGATGCTCTTTTGTTGAAATAAAAGTGACACCTAGCGATATGAAGAGCACTTTACTTTCGATATGGAAGCGACTAACTGCCTGCCTGCAACTGCTGTCACTACAAGCACGATGGAGATCAAATACATCTCCATCGTGAGTGAAAGTGAATTTATGTTGCTTTTATAACATTTATTGATGGCACTGGCATTTAGCAAGGTATTGTGGAACGAAAACATGCAGCAATTTCACTCGAAAAGCAGGGATTTAAAGAAGTTGAAAATCGAAAGTGAAAATATAATGGAGAGAACAGCCAGGGAGGAGGGAGATTATGCATCTAGAGAAAAAACCACACGTACATCGTTTCATCTACAATTTTTCTGAATTGTTCCACATAAACATAATACGAACATAAACAACGTGTAAGTTTAGCTTTTTTGTTTATCGTTTTTTTATTTCGACTTTGTTTTAATTGTGCTCTAAATCATTTTGTGTATTATTTTTTTTGTGTATCATTGGTAAAATCGAACTGCATCCAAACACACAATGCATCAAATTGCCAGTGAATCTCTGCACTATCGTTAATTCAAAACATGAATTAATTGAGAGTGTCTTCCCGGCCATACGGAATAATTACTTGAACCATAATTGGCTCAGTGAACGTGCTATTTTGGCAGCAAGAAATTAAAAGACGAAATTAACTTTCAGATACAACAGTCGTTGCCAGGCGAACTGATGTCTTTCAAATCAATCGACACTGTCGTTGATGAAAACAAAGCAATAAATTATCCAACTGAATTTTTAAATTCACTAGATATGCCAGGAATGCCACCACACAATCTTCGATTGAAGATTGGTTCGCCGAAAATTCTGCTTCGGAATTTAAACCCACCCACATTTTGCAACGGCTCACGTTTGGTCATCAAATGGATCACCGGAAATGATATTGAAGCAACCATTTTAAACGGAAAGTTTAAGGGAAAAAAACGTTCTGTTGCCACGTATCCCAATGATACCATTGGAGACTACAATACTATTCAAACGGCTTCAATTTCCGATTCGATTGGCATTCGCAATGACAATCAACAAATCCCAAGGGCAAACGTCCATTTGTGGCCTGGACTTAGAAAATCCATGTTTCTCCCGTGGCCAATTATACGTTGCATGCTCACGTGTGGGTAAACCATCGAATCTATACATATACAAAAAGACGGATTGACAAAAAATATTGTTCACCAAATCGCACTACATTAAATTTAACTTCATTACTATAATTTAAAACACCAAAATTGTTTAGACTTAAGATTCAACCTTTATTTACCTCATTTATAACATTTAATTTTTGTCCATTATCAATTAAGAATTTTCATTTTAATTATTACACTTGAATATGAGATGAATAAAAAATGAAATAAAAAATGTTATCCAAAGTGTTTTCTATGGTTCGTATTCGTACGGCAATCTGTTACATTCTTCCGCAACTTTCAGGTATTCTTCATCAAAATGTTGCTCTGAGTCCACGTTGAACAATCATTGTCCATCCTCTGCATATTCAATTGTACCTACACGGTACACCTCCATCAACAGCAATGTGATCAATTGCGCGCCATTCAGTGTCATCCATTCCCCAGGCTGACGTGCAACCGTAACCAGAATTCCTTTCCGCGCAATCAGGAGAAGATTCCTACATACACATGTACATGGAGAAACGCAGCACATTCATTATTATTGTTCCACAAGATTTTCTCTATAAATACAAAGCACTTACCACAGATTTACCAAAATTAACCTCCAAGGAAGTGGAACGTTCCAAACAACAAAGACATATACTTCAAGGCGGTTTTAAGAGTAAAGAAAACGGTGCCGGACGCATTTTTACTCATTTTCTATCGTACTTTTCAATAATCACAATCTGCTGAAATGATCGACATCAAATGAAACGTCAAAACAATATCTACGATGCACGTGACTTGTGCATGTATTCTATGTATGTCAAATGCATAAAATATCCGACAACAGCGCCACCAGATAAAAGGCGGACTACATAAAATGCAGTCTATATAAAGTGCGGTCTACTTAGAAGGTGGTCTGTGGCAGGACAACGTCTGCCCGGGCCCACTAGTATTTTAATAAATAGTCTAACTGCTACTGCATTAAAAACATTACCATTATGTCTATACATCCAAAATCCAATCAACAGGAAAACTTCAGCGGAAAAAAAACAAAAAAACAAACTCCCTTGCATTTGAATCGCTAATTTTCAAAAGGACCGCCCTTTTATTGTGGACTTATGCCTTTAAGGGCGTATGTCCACATGCTTAAATATTCATGATTAGCACCGGAAGTATTGTGTAATTCAGTGACGGCAGCTAGGTGGCGATTCCAGCATTCAGTACGGTATTATTCTGGGATATAAAAGCTAGGACGATTAATCGTATTAATCGTCCTAAAAGTACTTATGTGCCATATCAATACTTTTACGTAATTGAAGAGGTTATGCCACTTGTAACTGTTCCAATATTATCGGCACGTGCCGGAAGTAGATGGCACTTCAAGCAATCTGTGCTTCATTTATGTTTATAACTAGTTGGATTTTATGTTGAAGTCTATTGTATATCTGATTATTTAGAGCAGACTTTGATGTTTTGCCATCTGGTGGTCAAAATAACAGCTGGATCGCGTTTAAATGGGAGTGTCGGTTAATATCGCAAATATATCACAACCCGCACTATTACATCTTCATGAGTTTCGTGGCCAGTTACTCGAAAGAAAGTAATCATGAGTAACGTTTTCTTGTGAGAAAAGTAAAATGACGAGGGAGAGTGGCACCCTCTTTAAACTATATTCAATTTTGCACGGTGGCACTATTTTAACGCGTTTTTCTTTTTCTAGCGCAAAAATTTAGCGCGATGGTACTATCTTAGCGATATTTTAACACGTTTCAATCTGACGAATTTCAAACGAAACTAACATATAATACACTGTAATGTACCAGTATATTCAGTATTACACACAGTTCTTTAGGTCGAATTTCGTTTGAACTCTCCCTCCCCCTCCATGCCTGGCAACAGAAAAATCAATGGAAAATTGAAAAAAAAAAGCAAATTATATAGTATATACCTGTATATACAATAAACAAAAATGGGGTTTGCATTAATTAATATAAACAGGCCTATAATGCATCAAAATAGTATCCTATATTTTTTTGTATTAGCTCCTATATTTTTTTTATTTCTCACTTCGAGGCCTGCGCCTAATGAAGTTGGACTGTGTTGTGCCTATAGTCTCAATCTGGCTCTGCCAATTTTCATCTTTTTGGTTTCCTTAAAGATGCACCATGCAGGACTTGGTTTGAAGATGAGGGCACAATTCATATAGTGATGTCATAATTATGTGAACAGGACCAGAGTTTACACAGACAAGGCATGCATTATAGGATCAGTCCAATTCTTTTATGGGGGAAAAAAAAAATTGAACATCACTAAGTCTGTTGAATTTCCATTTTGATGGAGCTAAATTGCTTGAATTAAGACAGATAATTTAATTAAGTAATTAAAAAAATATTACTTATTATTTATCAACTATCAGAGTTTATCTTCCATTGTGATTTACTTGTACGTATTATCAGTTTCTATATGAGGCCTGTTTCACATTCAGCGAATTTGCGACATGAAGCGAATTCCTGATTTCAGACACTTTCTAGGCCTTACAAAGCATGCGTGTTGAATTGGGAATTCGCTTCATTCATTCTGTTGCTTTCTAGACATCGTATATATCGTTTTAACACTATTTTCTTGACATCTTGTACATGTATATATTATTTTATTAGAAAATGAGAGACACCTGCACGGAGGGCACATTATCGGAGAAATTCAATATGGCTGGCTTGACTGGCTGAAGTGGGTTAGAAACCGTTTTTAAGGATTCTGGAACAGGAATTCGTAGTCGAGTGGCTGCTCATTCGGGGCAACTTCTGAAAATTCCAATTCAGTTGGAACTCCAAAACCTACACCACTCTCACTTCTAAGTCACTCTCTGCCATGAATTTGCTGAATGTGAAACTATCCCGGCAAGCAAAACCACAGAACATTTGTGGCAAAATCGCTGAATGTGAAATGGACTTTATTGTATTCTAATCGATGAAGGTAGGTCAAATGAAAATGAGCCAACACTTATTCAAAAAAAAATTTTCAATAGCATTTAAACATTTATCCCAGTGACCAATTATGTCCAGTTATTGCATACTCCTAAAAATCTCTGGATTCCTGCTGCAGGATGTCTCTTAACTGCTGCTTATGAGAGGAAAGATGTGAAATGCCCATGCACACAGCCAAAGGCGTCAATGCTTACCTGCCAATCTTACTTGACTGTGATTGCACTATGACTTCTTTAAACAGTTCTTGCATTGTCACAACAATTGCCCCTACTTTCTTTAAATTGCTTGCTCCATGATTTCATTGCAGCCAATGACATACAGTTTTTGCATAAAGTGCCTCCATAAGATAGTGAATCTTAAACACCTTCAACAGTTAAGAATCTTACAATCCGCGAGTTGTTAAATTCAACAGCTGCTCAGCGCTGAAGCATCAAAAATGACGTCATGCTGCACTGTGTTGCACGCAGCAGTGCGGTATTAAAACCATGGTTTTGTTGGCTCTCTGTTGCAAACAAGCCGTTGGTGCAAGCTGTCTGCCACGATCGCCTCGTTCGCACAGGAAAACGATCCCACGTCATGTCGCTGTTTTTTTTTTTTTATCAACACGTTTGCCTATTATTAAACATCTCGATACGAAATCTTTTCAAAATCATTAATACACCTTTTACAACCTTCTTAGCCATGTCAGTATCTAATTGTAACGAATATTGTATATTTTCTTGCACATAATCGTCTTCACTCATGAACGCCACCATTTGTAAGAAAGCTCATGCAACAGAAGAAGCAACGAAAAGGGTTGCTGCAAATTGTAATCTGTAACCAGTGCTCTGCTGCACACGTTTGATCCTTCAACAGAGCTCAACAATGCTTTTAACCACTCTATTGCTGAGCACTTCGTGCAGCGCTGAGCAACTGTTGAATTTAATAACTCGCGGAATGCTGTCTGTTCAAATTTTGGAGTATCTCTCGCAACACACACTTGATTTATTGCTGCAGATTCAATTCACAAATTTAACTTTGTGATTGCACGTGATGTTGGCTCTTGGCTTTACTGTGTAAACAAGCACCACTTTTACTGGACAAAACCATTGTGGTATAGGATGGCTATACTCTAATAGTTTTAAAGCGTGAAACTTTGTTGTTTTTTTTTAGTATGACATTATTTTCAAGCTTTTGGATACAATTAATTAATTTGGTGAATGTGAAATCGAGACTTATTAATGCCAACTTCATATTTGTTAATTGATTAAATAGTGTTTAGAAATTGCTTCTTATAAAAAAAAGCCTAGGAGCTTTTTAAGTTCATGTGGCATCTTAATAGTGCATTCTTTTGCATGCGTTTCTTGTTTAAATTTAAATTTTGCATTTTTTAATTCTAAAGTATATGTAAGCTTACTGTGTGCTTCAGTGCTTTACGACCTTTGACTTTATAACATTCTCGAGCTTAATAAGCTCCATATTATGATTTTTTCTTCTTATTCTTTTTTACCCTTTCAAATTATCAAATGAATAATCATAAGTTCTTATTTTGCTTCAGGAAAGTTATTGTAAATGGTAAAAATTTCAATACAGTAGAAGTCCTTTAATCTGGCACACAGATGAATCAGAGGATTTGGAGGTTAAGGAAAGTGGTCCTGTTTAATCCAGAAATTAAAATTTTCCACTAATCCATAAATCCAGGAATTATTCTATCTGATTTTATTATAGTTTTGCAAGTAGGCAATATTCAGTTATATTTTTTAGCCGACTGCCATCTAAACATAGGTGGTGGCCTACATTTTCATTCACCCTAGCCCAAAATAACTTTTTCTCTGAAATCGACTTAAAAAGTCATGATTCCAGAATGTATGTTGAAGTCAAAAAAAAAAAAAAAAAATACTTGCATATTTACATTGTGGCCAATTTTATGCAGCTAACTCTTTTAAAAAGCAAACAGCAAAATGAAATGAATAATGAATACTCGCTTAGAGGATTACTTAAATTGTCCTGTGCCATATTTTTTATTACCATTGGTTAATCTTTTAAGAGGTATTAATTTTTTTTTCTAAAAAGAAAGAAACTGCTTTAGCATTCATGCCAGCAAACAAAAGTCAATACCGTCAGTTCAACATGAGGATAGGCTCTTTGTTGAGACAAATAATTTTTGTAAATAAAATGTTTGGTTCTGATGAACTATTTTGGAGTTACATGTGCAGTATAATCTGCTTAATATGAAATTCAACGGACCAAGATTTTATCATAATATCCGAAGATTGTACGAGGGAGAATCAAACGAAAACCGCAATTAATTTTATTCCACTATTTTACTGCAGGGAGAACGTTTGCTTTTACATTAATTTTCAACATAGTCCCCTGCAAATTCAATGCACTTACGCCATCGGATAGGCAGTGCTTCGATACCGTGTAAGAAAAAGCCTTTCGGTTGATGCTGTAGCCACTCGTGCACCGCCGATTGGACATCTTCATCGGTCTTGAACTTCTGCTCTCCAAAGTGCTCCTTTAATGGACCAAAGATGTGGTAATCTGAGGGTGCCAAATCTGGCGAGTTTGGCGATGAGGGAGGCACTTGAAACGTAGGCCGTCGTTCATTTCCATAGTTGCACGAGCTGAATGAGAATGGGTGTTATCAATTTGAAGCAAAACATCTGCACTCAGCAATCCCTTTCGCTTTGTGCATATTGCTGGCTTCAGATGGTTCTTGAGAAGGTCGGAGTAGTTGGCATTGGTCACTGCGGTACTTTCCCATAATAAAGTCAGTATAACTTTCCCAGCAGAGGGCTGTCTGCGAAACTTCTTTGGTTTCGGCAAAGAAGAATGTCGCCATTATTTGCGTGCACGTTTCGTCTCCGGTTAAAAATGGTGCACCCAACTTTCATCCCTGGTGGCAATGCGAGCTAGAAAATCGTCTCCCCTCTCTTCATAACGCCTAAGTAGCTCTTGACATGCATCAACCAGACGATCTTTCAGTTCCTGCATCAGTTGTCGAGGCACCCATCTGGTGGACATTTTTCTGTAACGGAGTTCGTCATGCACTATGTGTTGTACTGAACCGAAGCTCATCTGCAACGAGGAAGCCATTTCAGCCAGGGTGGCATGTCTATTTTCTTGAATAAGACGATCTGCTCCTGCTATAGACTCCTCTGTCATAACACGATGAGCCTGACCTGAACGGGGAGCATCAGTCAACAAAGACGTACCTTCTGTGAATTTTTTGCACCACTCGTAGACTTGCCGCTGTGACAGACAAGTGTCCCCATACTTTGTCTTCATTCCCTGAAGAATATCAACAGGTTTCACACCTTCAGTCCATAAAAATTGAATAACTCCACTCTGTTCCTCCTTGGTGCAACTGCGTAGTGGTGCCGCCATCTTGAATCCGCTGTTACTCGGCTCCAACCTGACCTACCGACTCTGCATCATACCAGCTCAGAAAGACGTCAAGGACTGTGTCTGCGAATTTTCAAACACCTAAAAAGAAAAAAAGATTTTTATGGCACTATTGCGGCTTTCATTTGATTCCATCTCGTATATACTGCATGTCAATTTTATGATATATTTGACAAATTTATAACATAAATGCAAAAAATTTATTGCTAATTACTTACAAAAATAATCAAGAATAGTTGATTGCTTTTGCCTGCTTATTTAAATTTTAATATGATGACTTTAAATTTCTAATTAAATGATATCTTTTTGCATTACAGAAACTGCCCAGCATTTACCATAAATTCTTTACTTCATTATGTTCATTGGTAGTAATGAATAAAATTAAAAATTAAAACTAGTAAAATTACTTATAGAAGGTGATACATAATTAATAACAAATACCAAATATTTTAATGTTTTGGACATATGCGAAATAGTTGCAGGTCATTTCGTTATACATAATTTGGTCCCATTTGCTTTTTCACATTCAAGTCATATTTATTTTGTCCCGGAATCACTCACTCAATTGGACACATTCATGTTAGCAACTTTTCTTGTCAAAAGACCCCAATGTATGATTTTTTATTATTATTTTACGGGGAGGAATTTGTTTGGTAATTCAGTACTTTCTAATAGCAACCTGATCCCATCCATGCTAGATTAAAGGACTGTTATGGTATATTTTTTATTAATTTTGAATGAGCCTAATATAACTTTTGTCTAGAGTTAACTACTCTGATAAAAGCAACTCTAGAAGTATTAAAATTAAGTATTTTTTGTGAACCAGAAAATTTTAACATGAGAGCAGGTCAAATGAAAGTGAGCAAACATGATATTACAGAACATGAATGGATTTCTTAAAAAAAAATTTCAACCATCATTTAAGCAATTATCTCAACAACCAAAAATCAAGTTATTCCATACTCATAGCTGATGCCTTTGCTTCATCATCCGACATGACATGTTGATCTTTCAGTTGTTTTTTAAGATCAAAATTGCAAGGTGACAAATCAGGCCTTTATGGGGGGGGGGGGTGCTTGAGTGTTCCCCACCCAAATGTTTGCAATATTTGCAAGTATGGGGCTGTGTATGGTCATGAAGCAATATGATACCCAGCACCAGCAATCCAGACAGTTTGTTTTTGATGGCCTAGCATAGACATCCCAGTGTGAATGGCATGAAACACCTTCAGAATCTTACAATACCACACTATTCAATTTTGAAGTGTCCATCATAAGTTTGTGACTTTGACATACGTGATGTTGTTTACTATGTTCGCATCCATTACTGGATGAAACCATTGTGGTGTCGGAACTGTTAGAATAATTTTCATTTGACTCTTCCCTCATAGAACAATGTCATAATGAATGTACTTCTGAGAGTGACCATTTTTATGAAAATTATAGAATAATATCTAATAAAACCATATGATCTATAGCCCTGAGTGGTCCGATCGATTAACAACAACAGGGGGGGCGGAGTACGATTAATAATCCCAGGATGGAGAAAGTAAGAAATTAAGTAATTTCTCGGAATATATAGCTAGAGAGCTTAATTTTCTGAGAATATTAAAAGAAAAGTAAAAATAAAGTTTTTTTTTATTCTATTATGATAATCATCCACAGACTGTTTTCCCTCATCACCTATGCTCCCCTATTTTTGTTAATCGGTCATTCCATTCAGGGCTCTCGATCTTACAGTTGGCTATACAAAGATATTTCAAATTTGAAGCAATACGAATTTTGTTCAAATATCCATACTTTAAGTGACTTGGAATTTAGTAAACTATAAATGCATTAATGTGATCCAGATGTATTCCAGACTTATTGCTTATCTGTTTGAATGCATTTTACATTTGCAAAAAATAAATACACTTTTGATTTAAAAATTTATCTGCTGTTGTTAATGTTTGTTAGACTGTTCATTTCAATATCTGTTTCCTTTAAGACCCTAAAATTAATTGCAGAGTAATGCAGCGTACTGTACGGTTTTTGGTTTTCTTCCTTTCCTGAATCCATTTAACTGCACTTAACCTGTTTGAAATTATTATTTTTGTTAAATAACGCAGCTGACTTGCAGACAATTTTCATAACATGTTGGTCAGCATTGCTAGTGTTATGGTTGTACCTGAAGAAGGTATAATCAGTTTTGAAGTTGTTTTTTTTCATTTTTCGTACAGGTAATAAAATTATGCAAATGCTAAAGCATTCAACATGCTCGTCTATAGAAGCTTCATCATTGTTTGATTGTTGCCCATTAACCTTGACCGTAGCCTCTGTATATACAAAAATGCCTGGGCAATTTCTCTGCAGCCATGCGGAAAAAAAATGGCAACTATAAGTGTAGAAAGCGTCTGCATAATGTAGAAATTCTGAGGATTTCCCCAGTACTTCAACTTTTTCAATTGCTAAAAAGCATTTTTCAAAATAAAAAAAATACTTTGCAGAAATAAAAATCCATTTTTCAGGATTAATAATACAAAATAATAGTTAATCCAGTTTATGCAATACCTATGTACATGATGTTGTTAACACATTTTGGTTTTCACTCTCATTAGAACTAGATTGTGCAAGGAACAAGGAAACTTTATGCATATGCAGAATGCTTCAAAAAAATGTATATGCACTTTACTAAATGTTATTTATAACTTTTTCCATAACAGTAAAATTGAAAGGCTGTAGTATATGAAGACTACACTGCCACCTAGATGTAGTAGATAGCTTGTTAAGAGTTTGTTTGAGAAATGGATTAGCCGAATTCAAAAGTATCTCGAATTCAAAAGTATCTCGACTCTTACGATAAGCACTTTGAACACCTGTCGTAATTGTAGAAGTCAAAGAAGTGTTACATTCTTCCTTGGATGTCTGTATGAATTTAGTGTTACATCTTTTATATAGGTTTTTCCTTTTCCCAGAGTGTGTATACGTTTTTTTTTGAGACACGCTGTATAGTTTCCTAATTCCTTAATTAATATATTGTTAGAGGGTACCTTAAACTGTGTCTTGGTGCATTTTTCATGAAAAATGGTTAAGCCTTTTTAGAGATATTAATTTTTTTTCTTAAAATGAAGAAATGACTGAAGCATTCATACCAGTGAAGCAAACCTCATAAATTCGACATGTACCGGCTCTTTGTAAGGAGTGTGGTGAGGCTGAGACTGTTGGACTGTGAGCATCCTTACGTGCCTGCTATCCATGCAAAGCTAGTTCCCCTTAGTTTCTACTGCCAAATATAATAATTTTGCTGGCCGAAATGGAGTTCATTATTAGGAATTTTAGCAAAAAGGTACTTATAAGAATGCACACTTGGTCTGTATGTTTATCTGGCCGTCCGCCATTTGCACGATAAGTTGAAAACGGATTAACTTTTTCATATTCTGTTTTCAGAAATATGACCGTCAAGTGAAAACCAAAACAGTTTAACAACATAATAAACACAGTTACTTCATAAACTGGATCGATTATTTTTTTTTTTTCTTCATCATAGCAATAATGGACCCAATTCTGTCAATTAAAAATTCGTTTTGCAAAATAAAAAATGTAGCTTCTAACATTAAAATTCATCTTGTGAAATACAGCTAACAAGGGGAATTCACCACGGACATGGATTTGGTTGAAATTTTAGGAGGTCAATCTACAACATTAATATACATACCTGCCAACTCTCCTGCTTTTGGCGGGAGACTCTCGATTTTTAGACTGATCTCCCGCTTTCCCGATTTAAGAAAACAATCTCCAGATTTTTAATTCAATAAATAAATTAGTTGAAAATTCTCGCATTCTGTGACTATGTTCCACGATTTTCACGATCACAACGTAGAGAACAAAACATGTCTCTTACGAACGTGCTACAACTTTATCCCCAGTTGTTGATGCTATTTCCGGTGTTGCCAACTCAAAATTTTTTTTTGTTAAAACCGCTGAAACAGCTAAAAACTCCATTAAACATGTGTGAGGCTACTATGAAAGTAGAAAATGAATGCGAGGCTGTCAACTTAGCGGAAATTTCCGCAAAATATCAATCTTTAACTCAACTATTACAACTGAATTGTCAGTGAATGCTAATAGGTTTTGTTATTTTTTTAAGTTATTTTTGTTAGTCATTACTTTATCATTTGTGACCAAAATAAAAAAAAATTGTTCCCCCTAAACTTCCGGTTAGCCTATTTTACTTCAGCCCACTTCGGTTAGTTTACTTCTGATTTGGTAGACCTCCCGATTTTTCACTTTTCAATGTTGGCAGGTATGAATATACCTTCTGTGTAAAAAGATTTAATCAATGGTCTTTCGTTTCAGAGAAAAAAACAAAATATTTTACGTTTATTATTGTAGTGCCAGATAAGCCAAGCAGGAAGAAAGCTATTCAACTTAACAGTGGTGGCGCAGTAGTTAACTTGAGGCTCTGTGATTTCCTGGCCCAGGTTCGATTCCTGCCTTTTTGTTTTTCGCCATTATTATTTGTTTGCAGTTTGCATAGCATCATTCACAGGTCAAAAAAAAAAAAGTGCAAATTGTGTTGCACTATTTTCACAAACTGTTATTGCCGATCCGTGATTGGTGGTGATGACAGTGCGATGATGGATTTAGTTCTCCACCCCTCCCCTACCCCAAACCTGTTTCCATAGTTACCGAAAATGGATGTTAATTTGGCATGTGAAATCAAACGATAAAAATCTGTTCACACTGTCGACGGTCTATGTGCAATTGGAGACTCTTTGTTTCAGTTTCTGAAATATACCACCAAAGTGCACGATGTGTCATCGAGAGTTCTTTTTACTTCCGGTTTCTCGCGTCGCCTGCTTTTTGAATGGGCAAAACTTGAGTAGTAACGTAGCAGCATCGATTAGTTATTAAAACAACAACAAAATGAAAACAATGAATTCAAAAAATGAAAATGAAAACCTGAACTTGACCCTGATTAAGCAAAAGTTGAAAGAAAAATGAGCTAAATTATCAGGAAACAAAAGTGACTTTAAAGAAAGGTTAGTAAACCAACTAAAATATTGGCATGTGTGTATTTTAGGCTCATGCTAATTCAGGCTTCATTAATACTTACGGAAAAATAAAGATAAAATTAACGAAATGTTTACGCACTAACAGCGTATAATTTCTTATGCAGATTTAGAGTTATTCGTCACTAAAACGTTGGTTATCCAGATCGCTACACTATAAGCTGACATCTTAAGCCCAAGTTTTATATGTAGAGTAGCGGGCTTAAGAGATCATCTGTGTAGCGGTCCGGATAACCAACTTTTTGTGATGGATAACTCTGATTTTCTTTATGATATATGTATACTTTAACTTTAACAAAATAATTGCATTTTAGAAGGATGCAATTTGATTAAATTAAATAACTTTCAATTAAATTTTTAATCAGATTTTAATCAATGATATTTTAATTTTATTTTATAATTTTTAAAAATTTTATAACAATAGTCTAAAATGCAATTTAGATGTTATCCTTATACAAAGATTGATACTCGTCAAACAACACTCTTCATGTTTCCAAATTCTGGATTTTTAACATTCAATAAAATGGATAAAAATATCATTATGAATTTTTCATTAGATAAAATTAATTCATGGTTTGATGAAAGATTTTCAATGCAAGTCTGAAAAATGGCTGAGAATTATTTCTCAAAATATTTTTAAAAATTTTCAAACTTGCATTGAAATAAGGATGGCATCTAAATCATGGCATCTAATAGTTGTAACCTGTATTAGAGTAATTGCATTTTAGACTATTGCTATAAAATTCAAATATAGTTGATGATAATTAAAAATTTAGTTGAAAGTTATTTAATTTAATCAAATTGCATCCTTCTAAAATGTAACTGTTTTTACAAAATATGCATACATCATAGCAAAGAAATTTTTTAGCTGGTTTACTGACCTTTCTTTTAATTCACTTTTGTTTCCTGATACTTTAGCTCCTTTTTCTTTCAACCTTTGCTTAATCAGGGACAAGTTCAGGTTTTCCTTTTCATTTTTTGAATTCATTGTTTTCATTTTGTTTGTTGTTTTAATAACTAATCGATGCTGCTTCGTTACTACTCAAGTTTTGCCTATTCAAAAAGCAGGTGACGTGATTAACCGGAAGTAAAAACAAAAACAAATCGCAATGACCCATCGTGCACTCTGGTGGTAGATTTCAGAAACTAAAACAAAGAGTCTCCTATTGTCACAGTCACATCATGGATCTTGGCAATGACTGTTTGTGAAAATATTGTATACAATGCATTTTGCATGTTTGTTTTTTTTACCTTTGATGTTGCTTATGTATGTGAATGTTACTATGCAAAGTGCAAACAAATAATCGTGGCAATAAACAAAAAAGGGGGGGGTGGCGGAAATGGGGAAAAAATGACGGGAATCGAACCCAGGCCAGGAAATCACGGAACCTCACGTTAGCCATTGCCATTGCTGTTACGTTGAATACCTTGGCTTATCTGGCACGTAAAATATTTTTTTTTCTCCGAAACGAAAGGCCTTTTACACAGAAGATATATTAATGTTGTAGATTGACCTCCTAAAATTTCAACTAAATCCATGATGACATGTCCAATCAATGTCCCTTGTAAGTAAAAATGTAGTTGGCAGAATTTTAAAATCCAATTGAGCAAGCTAAAATTGTTAAAACTGAATAAGTAGATTAGGGTATATAATGGCGATTATGTTGAAAATGAGGGAATAATTAAAGTTTCCAAAATACAACTTTTTATTTTGAAAAACTCATTTTAGCCATCACAAATAGCTGTAAATACGTTATGCTCAGAATTCTACGTTATGCTGCACCACCACTTGGCACTTTCTGCACTTAGGGTTGCCATTTTTATCACACTAAAAATCAAGATTACTGGGAAACTGACCAGGCCTTTTTTTATATACACGTAGGCTATGCCCAAACATGTTGGTATTGTGCATTTTTAATGGATGTTATTAATTCTCACTTAAATTCGATGACAAGGTGCTATCCAAGTTCACGAAATTTCATCAGTAAATAAAATTTTACCATACATGGATCTTCATCACCTTCAAAATAGTCCTTCTGGGAGCTTGTTATTCTGCCAGAAATAGAGTGCATCCAGAGTTTTTTTGTTTTGTTTTTTTTTGTTCAGAATGTTTAGTGCCACCAGCAGCTTGTGTTGGATGTTTGACCTTTAAAGATGTATTCATCTTGGAAAAGAGAAAGAAGTTGCATGGAGCTAAATCGCATAAATTTAATGGATGATGAAGACCATGTGCTGTCTTCTTGTTGTGATAGAGGATCCAGTTTTTCATGTACCATTTACCTGGATGTTTTCTTCTCAGCTGCCTTAGAACCTTGTGATAGAACTTTGTTTTCATGTAGGACAGATCCTTAGAGATAATGCAGTCACTACCATATAAACACAGCTCCATTGGATGATGCTCTTGACTTGTCAGGTTTTCTCAAGTTGGGTGAAGATGGCTCTTTCATCATCGAGACGATTTGCTCCTTAATTTAGGGATCATATTCTGAAACCCTATGTTCATCACATGTTGCATCCTTAAAAAGATAGCCCTGGGTCATCTTCATCTATAACCATGGCACGAATGTTGCCACAATCTTTGTCATATTCAATCTTTAGACAAAATATTCTGACACTTGCCATATGATGGTTACAGTGTTAAAGAGTAATTTTGGATGGTTTTACTTATTTGCCTTCTATAATGTAGAGAAATATTTTGGTATAACGTCTGTTGGTGGTAGTCTTAAATAATGATGAAGATCATCTAATGGTAGGCTGGTTTTAAAATATGAGAACCAGCTATGAATTTGCCTCTGGCCTGAAGCATTCATCGTTCCATGTGCTTGTTTTAGCATTTTTTGTGAACTTGTGTAGTAGTTTTCCTGACTCTAAAACTAAACTTGATACAAAGACGCTATTCTGTCATATTGGCATCGTGAAATCTCACCATAAAGCAGACGCAGCATCAGAAAAGCTCTCACCCAAAATAAATGTGATCACATAAAATGAATGTGTGTGGCATGTTGTTTCCCATTGGATGCATGAAGTGGTGTGGCGTGTTGTTTTGTTGTACTCGTTCGCATGCATCATACAAACTTCGGGAGCTTTTGGATAGCACTTTGTAGATTATCAATTTTTTTAACTTCAGTAAACGTATTAATTGCATGGCTTTTGAAGATCCCTTACTAAATCTGCATGCCACCATTATTATTATTATTAAAATAATTTATAAATTATTTTCAGGAAAATATTTTATTTGTTATTCTCAGAAAAAAAGATCGAGTTTTGTGTTGTTTTTTTAATATTTAAAATTTTTCATTTTTTGAGGTCATGAACTAAACAATTATTAACCTTGTAGTTCACTGCTAATAAAGTTTTTTAATTTTTTTTTTTTGTTTTTTTTTGTGTTTTGAATCGTGTAATTTTTGTTTGAAATATATAATTGCATGTTAATTGTGAATTTAACGTCAGAAAATAATAATTGCATGTTAATACAACACCGCCCACTTGTTTCTTCTGATCTATGTGTAGACTCTCAAATGCAGGATATGGATATATCACCTGATAGTACCCCCACAGGAGGTTCTCAACCCAATTCACAGCCACAGTCCCGCACTCAGACTCCTGTTTCATCACAGGCCTCTCAACATTTGCCAGCACAGGCTCCTGTATCCACCGCCAGTCTGCCGAAACTTTTATCTCAGTTAGCTGGGAATAAAGGGCTGCCTAATCTTGAAAAGACTGAAATTTCTGCACAAGAAGGTTTGTTATTATTTTCTATACATCTAACTTGGTATAACTTTATTAGGGAAGATTCATATAACATTATGGGAAATTCTTTTAATAAAGTATCCACCAAAATTATGGCAATTTATTTCTTCTGATAAGGAAATTTGATGGGCATTTTTATTTCCTTAATAAACCTTTATCAACCTCATTTAATAATTGTAATGCAGAATTGTTGTTGTTGTTATTATTATAGCAGACTTGATTGTTTGATGTGTACTGTTAATTGGGTGTCCTGATTTCTTGAAGTATTAGTTGCAAGAGTTTTCTAAAATACAGTGTTGACACAAAGTCCTGTCAATGTTTCAAAAATTCGTTAACAAAAAGATGTTAACCTTAAAATTATACGGATTGCAGAAAATGATAAATAAACTCATTTTTTTCTGGATCATTTACACAACTTCCACTTGTGCATCTTTAGTTGCCCGTAAAACATCTAAGCAGCACTCGATTTCCATCCACGTTTTCTCTAGCACACTTTTGTCCACCATCGCAGTAGCAACTGTGATGCGTTCTTTCAAGTAATCAATGAGCTGCAGAGGTGTACGGTACACAAAATCTTTCACGAAGCCCCATAGAAAAAAAATCAAGTGGCATAATGTCCGGCAATCTTACGACCAGAGCGGCGATCCATCTCAAAGGAAATTGTTCATTCTAACCCCCCAATGTGGAGGTGCACCATCCTGCTAAAACAAAACATGTGGCTGTCGGCTTTGAAGTTAAGGTACAGCAAAATTCTGAAGCACATCCAGATAGCTATTGCATTAATTGTAGTCTTGCAAAAGAAATGGGTCCAATAACCCGATCATGTAAGAGTGCACATCACACATTAACATTTGGGCTGTCCCCAAAGTATTCGCATACTGTTTGAGGATTTTTGAAACCCCATATATTTTCACATTATGCCTATTAATTTTGCCTGAGACATGGAATGTCTTGTTTCATCTGAGAAGACTACATTTTTTAAAAAAATCTACAAGGTGTGGCAATTAAACTACCGGATAGAGGTCGCTGCGTAGCGACGCATGTGACAAAGTCTCGTCGAGAAAAAAGATGATCAAATTACTTTTCACTATCAGTAAAATGGTCAAACTGTGAATAAGGAACTGTATGAAACTGTTTTGGGCCATCTGGTGCAAAGAGTTCACAACAAGGGGAGGCCACAGTTTCGTGAACCTTAAGCTCTGTATATACAAGTATGGACAACTGACGTCATTTTTGGCCTTTTCGTAGGCTCAACTGCTTATTAAAATTCTCGAAAATCACTCGTTTTTTATGCAATTTAACGGTCATCGTAAGTATACATAAATTAAGAGTGATTTTCAATTTTAATAAGCAGTCTATAGTGAATGAACTTACGAAAAGGCCAAAAATGGCGTCAGTTGTCCATACTTGTATATATACGGAGGGTTGATTCAGATAAAATGAGACGACTTTGCAGTTCTGTTACAATGGTGTAATACCATGGTGCCACCATCGGTTGTGTTCGATGTGAGAGCCACGTTGGACTATTGCCCGGCACCGTAATTTCCACTGAAGTAGGCTGAGTTTGAGGGACTCCATGGGAAGTTCGTTCCACACCTGCTGACACACTTTCCTTAGCCCATCAACGGTTCTTGGTTGGCGACTTCCGAGCCGTCGTTTCAGGAGACCAAAACCACAGAAATCTGCGTCAGGAGATTTTACAGGCACATGAGAGAAGGGAATAACTCGTATGCCCATCTCCTGTTCCATCTTCCTGTAGTAAGCCACAGATGACTTGGCAGTGTGACTTGATGCCTTGTCCATGTGGATCCAAACTTTTGCGCTTTATGACGTCGCTCCAGCCCAATGATTGTCATGAATTATTCTGGAGACTGTTGCCTGTGAAATACCTTTCCTTTGGGCTAGACTTCTCTGTGTGGGGAGATTTTCTTTCAGCACTTCAGACCGGATTTCTCGCACCACCTGAGCTGGGCGTGTTGGCTGGGGCTTGTTTCTGGTCTGCTTCTCTGCTCGTCCACGTTCATTAGATGGTCGCAATTTGTTCTTTTTGATTATTCGACCCACAGTAGCTTTGGATACCACGATACCGTTTCGTTTGCATAATTCCACAATGCACGAAAGACTGAAGTTAGCGTCGGAAAGGCCAAACATATACCCTTCTTAAAAAGCTGTGATTTTGGAAGCCATGTTTCAGCACGAAATGTCCCAAATAACAGCAACAAGTGTATACAAAGCTAATCCCCATGAATAGTGGACGAGTCATGCAAATCACATTCCGTCAAAGTCATACGCGACGTTTAAAGTTGTCTCATTTTATCAGAATCAACCCTCCGTAGAGCTTTACATGAAACAGGAAGTTGGGTTCTTCTTCATGATAATGCCCGGCTGCATACCACCATAAACTTGAAGCTATTTCCAGCCAAATACAGCATCACAGAGCTCATCTACTCGCTTTATGCTCCGTACCCGGACCCTCCAGGCTTTTTCCTGTTCTCACAGATGAAAAACGCTATAAAAGGTACCCAATTTCAAGATGTTTTCAACATTGAGAAAAAAACGTGATGTTGAAATCAAGAGGATTCCGTTCGAGGACTTTTAAAAGCTGTTTTACAGACTTGTACAGATTCGCTCAAAATGTATTGTGTTCGGTGGAGATTATTTTGAATCATTAAATAGAATTTCCATTTGGACTTCCCGTTTGTATTGGTCTGGGTATTTAATTGCCATACCTTGTATTATTTCCCATGATCTGTTTCATTCCAAGATTAACATTTTTTTGTTGGTGATTTTTTAAAATATCAACAAGATTTTGTGCCCACCCTGTACATACGGTGGTTTCAAATAATGACCTAAGGGGTCACTAGTACCATTTAAAAATATTATTGAGATGGGGGAGTCCGTGACTTTTACTTCACTGTCAAAGGGGTCTGTGGAATAAAATGGTTAAGAACCCCTGTTTTAGAATTTCTTGCAGCTTGGCGTTGGTTGAAGGAACTTGCGAAATTTCCTCTTCCAGAAGTGGTGCATTTTCTTCTAATTCAGAATCTACATCATCAATAGCGTGACCTAATTCTGACTGCCATTATGGGTCCCCTAAATGTTCGTTTTTCAAGAAGGGATAAGTGGCACTTCCAGCAATTTTATAGATAATTTTGCAATAGAAGTTATCTTGTGTTATCGAATGAAAATTAACCTCAGCAGATTGGACAATGAAAACTGAAGATTTTGGATAATAATAACAACCAGAGTACTGATTCTAATAAGCCGATTATCTTTTATAGTGTTTTGGGACCACGGATTTTGATTACAGTAACAGGTTGATAACATTAACTGTGTTTCTACTAAGCAGTTTCCACTGTTTATGATAAAATTGAAATAATTTGTGAAAATTAAATTTTTTTCTCGTCTTTTTGCAAACAGTGATTTAACTTGCTAACTTTTCATAAATCTGATTGCTGAATAAATGATATTTCTAGCTGCTGGATAAATGAGAATCTGTTGTAGTGGATTTATTTATTGTAATTCTTATTTTGTTTAAGAGAAATTTATAACTAATAATATGTAATGAAGCTGTTAAAAGGTGTGTCAATTTTACTTCCAATATTGTATGAAACCTAAACAATTTTGCAATGAAATTTTTGAGGCTGTCTTGTATAAATCTGTGCAGTTATCTTTTTTTTGTTTTAAAAGTAATTATTACGTTGCAGCATTTTACATGTTATATTGGGTTATTCATAAGTCCCTCCCGTGGTTTTGGAAGTTATATAACTGTAATCGTGATGTTAACTGAGATTATTTTTATAAGTCAATGTTTTAATTTCTTCTAAATGCATGGTAACAAAACATTTTGAGCACTTACATATGAAGACCTGTTCTAAATATTTATAAAATCTACCACCTCCAAATGAAGATTGGATTCTTGTTAGTAAGATTTAGAAAGGATAAACATCCATGCCATTGCAGGATTCGAACCATTATTTGATGATCATGAGAGCCAGAGGATCGGTGCCCTAACGCTCTCTGCTACCAAGGGCTGGCCTTTGAATGTGGAAAATTAATGTTAGGAAAAGAAAAATATTATTCTCAGAAAAGGAAGACCCTTCCAGCAGTAGTATGCTGACGACCATTACGTGAAAGTTCAAATTACGATCAGGAAATTAGTAAGTAAGAAGAACATTACATTTTATAAGAGGGTGGTCCTCGACTTAAGCATGGAAATTGTGTGTTCTCAAAATATATCACCAGTATTGATACAAACACAACTGGCCAGTTGTTGCATAAATTTTGCTTTGCATTGTTGGTTATGAGATATTTCATATTAGTATGCCCTGCCATCATTTTGAAAATAGATTGTTATCGACAATTATTATTTTTTTGAAATCTCATGATTTTTCAAGATCAGAATAAAACTGTAGATTTGTATAAGAAACAAGCACACAAACTTTATTCTTTTTATATATAGATATGAAAGAGGTCAATATTATTATCATTCTTATTATTACTTTAAACATCGTGGCAATAGTGAGGACACAATTTTGAAAATAATAAATAAAATAATAAAGCAGTTTATGTATTAATGCTTACTATGTATAATGTTAAAACACATAAATTTGTATTCAAAAATAAAAAATATTTTATATAAATGACAACTTATATATTTTGTCTTGTTGAGTTGTGTCACATGATCGCTTTATGTGAAGCACTCATGTTTATATTAGCTCGCCGTTGCACGTGGTAATTAGAGACCATCAATAAGAAATCGTGGTAATGCAGTAATAATTTCTTTTCATCTATGATAATCCACCTTGCATCGTAGAAACGGTTTTCAAATTTTTTAATTACCTTGAATTAAATTATTAAAATAATTCTGATGAAAAGAACATTAAGCAACATATTTATCCGACGTCATATATGATTTGCCTCTCCAACAATCCATTTGCGGGAGAATGCCGTACTTATGATGAAGCCGACAGTAACGCCGCAAAGCCACGAGTGTTTTTAAGGAAAATTTCATTTGTTGACTTTCGTCACGTGATCTCAGAAAAGTTTACCTTGCGGCTATAGGGAGTTTTCCCCTCTGTTTCTGGTTCATCTGAGATATAGGTTATCTCAAACTTTAGGGTAAAATTTCTACGAATGGTAAAGGATTTTAAACTGAGTATTTTTGAGATAGGGGACCAGTGGTCAGAAATGCATATTTCAGGCACCACGAGATCATGAGCAGTGTCCTGCCACAGTTGTTGGACCTGCATCTCTTGTTGTCACTTTGGTGTTGTTTGCGAGCACTATTTAATATGATCTTGATTTATACGTGAAGTCGTCAAGAATAACATTTAGCCATCCAGAAACAATCTTCCCATTGGATAGGAGATAAATGTGATTGGTTACCAACTTTTACATTACATGATTTGTCCATTTACTTCTCATGTACGCAAAATTTATCATGAAATCTAGTGAAATGGCTTAGACGTTAAAGTAGTCTATTGACCACCACAGTAATCAAAGAGATCTTCGTCAGTTCACGTTTCTTATGGTTATTCTCTTACTGTATATTTTCATGTATTTTCTTAAAATGCTTTTCAGGTGTTGTAGTAACTGAATCTAAGTCTGGATATGTTGTAGTAAAGATAAAAAAGGATCTTTTTCAAGCTTCTTCCATAAAGATACTTTATATAGAAGTAACAAAGGAGTGTTAAGAATGGAAATGGCAATGTGCACTTCCATGGAAGGATTTCACAATTTCTAAGTTATCATGAATATGTGAATTGATTTCGACAGACGATTTAATATTACTTATTTTTCTCTTCCTCCTTTATCTTTTCTGTGTCACGGATGTTAAATAACCATTGGATCTATTTGAAATTGAACCTGGCAAGGGATCAGACCACTGAGTCTTTGCATGTTCCTCCAAACTACTTAGTAAAGGGACAAGAACAAACATCCATCCTTCAGCAGGACTTAAACCCATGACTTGCTGGTCTGAAGAGAGGCAAGACCTGTGCCTCGGCATTCTTGGCTACTATGCCAGCTTATTATAGCTTCAACTCCATTTATCATTAAAATAATTTTTAATGTTTTTTAATATTGAATTTTATTTTTTTTTTCATCTTTCATGAGTTTGTTGATTAACGTGTTAATTAAAAAAGCATTTAAATTGTAATATCAAAAAAGATGTATGTGGGCATTAAGAATAATTTTTTTTCCTCATTTTTTTCAACAAATTTACTTCAATTCAGCTTCAACATACATGATGGTCTTTAAAAATCTGTAGTCAGAATTTGAAAAAGAATGTCTCTAAGACCCACCCTTATCTCTTTGCCTTCATCGATAAAATTGGGTTCAAAACTTTAAGTTCCACAGTTTCAGTGCCTCTCTCTCCTAAACTGTTAGATCCTTGAGAAAACACTAAGAATAAAACATTTCTCAAATACCAGATTGTATACAATCTGAAAATACCATTAATAATAGGGGTTTTCATGCATATTTCAAAAGTTGCTTTCCATATTTGAAAATGGCAGCGTTTTTTTTTGGAAATGGAATACACTAATGGAGTACAATAATTCTTCTATTGAAAGTGCTCTGTCAGATTTGTATTTTAGAAGTTGGATATTGGTTCACTTGAGATGAGACACTGTATATTGAAAATAGGCTACTTTGTCAGTCAGTGCCATCTGGATGTAGATGTCAATGGTAATACCCTTTCTACACACAGTTGACCAACATTTAGCTTCTAATAACCATGCTTAAACCTATGTGATTTAAACCTTGTCATTCATTTTCCATTAATTTATGGCCATATCACAGCAATAATAAACTTATATTGTTGTAACCAAGTGTTCTTTGTCTCAACAATATCAATTTTTATTGCTGAAGGAGACTCAGTTGAGGAAGTTGTTAGTAATATGGCTATAAATTTTGAATAGAGCAAAAGTTGAATTAGACTGGTTATTTTAGAATGCATGTTGTAAAACCTTGGGATGTAAGGTGCATTTCCAACTAAGAAAACATGAATTCTCTTTTAATATATCAAAGTATAATCTAAGTGATGAAATAATATTTTTCCATAAAATATTATTTCATCACTTGGATTAATCTCAGTTTTCTATTATCAACTTAAATATCAAACTATAATTTTTCTAATTTCATGAAAGTTAAATGAATTAGTAAAATTTCAAAAATTTTATGGCCAATTCAAAATTTTCCTTCTTATTCATTTAAAATTTGATTCAATTCAAGTTTCCTTGCCCAATATTAAAAAAGTATCTTTCTTTAAAATAAATTATTATATGTATATTAGCTAACAATTTATTAAAAATTAAATCTTTTCTACAACTGATTTCTTGTCTCTTTAAATAATGTTCATTAACAAAGTAATAACCATACCTTTTTTTTTTTAATCTTTTTTTTTTTTTTTTTTAAATAACAACTTTTTATTTGTCTTTTCTAGCTTTACAAACCCTACTTCTATTGACAAGACAAGTATCTTTAGCACAAACAAGTTAGTTAATTTTTATTAACCTTAATAAGAAGGAAAATGTACCGTTTTTAACTTTGAAAATACTAGGTTTACTTATTTTTTGTCCTTCGTTGAAATTGACTGCTATTTTACTTATGCTTTTCTCCTTCAGATTTAACAAACCAGTCTCCTCATACAAGTATTACCAATTCAGAGACATCCCCATTCCTTTCTCAAAAATCGCCTCTGCCAGTACCAATGCCAAGTCATTCTTCAGTACCAGTTGTAGTATCTAATACACAATCACAAAATGATGGTAAAATACGGGCAGAGGAATCTGATAGAGGAGGTCGGACTAGCCCAGGTGGCTCAGAATACAGCCACAGATCTTCAAGGTAAGTGGCTCTTGATGTTGTCTGTTTATTAATTACAGGTTCAGTTTAAAAAAAAAATTAGTACAAAGATTGTTTACAAACAATTTAGACTAAGGACATTTACAATGCCGAGAATGGTCCGAGCTTCCAAGTTAGGCATCAACCCCTTCCATGTATTCTCCCCAAAGAGCTATTAAGCATCTTTACCACAGCTCCTTTAGCTTTCATATGCCTGCACTGTACCATTCTCTTTGAGATGTCATGCATCCAGTCTCTGACAGCTGCTTGCAGAGCAGTATTGTCCAGAAATTTAACACCATGGAAGGGCTTCTTTGTTTCACTAAAGAGTGCATATTTGCTGAGTGCAGAGGATTGCTAACACAGTGAATCTCGTTGACCTCAGCTTATCTCAGCGGTTTCGTTATCACTTTCAAATCCCCACATGCAGTTGAACAGTGTTGCACCTGAAGGGACACTGTCACCATACACACACTACTTACAGAAAGCTGTAAAGTTTTGCAGGCCTATTGATAATCACCTTCCATGGTCTGTCTTACCTGTCAGATGGTGCGCTCATCACACTACACTTAACATCCATTGGCCTCTTGCTTCATTATTCGCTCTTCAAGCTCGACTCTTTCAGACTCGATTTGCTTGTTAGACCAAGTCTAAATCATTTATAAACAACCTTTGTATATTCAAAGTGTCCATTAATTGAGTCAATGGTTATGTTGAAAACCTTGCTTTAAAGAGCAGGTTCTTACTTATGATAATATTAGCCTTTTCAGCAGGAGACATGCTTGAATAGAGAAAGAAGTTTTGATATTTTTATTTACTCGTCATATACATTCATTAGTCCCTCTTGGGTCTTGGAAGTTGATAGAACAGTAACCATGACAGATATAATGGAGGTAACTGTGTCGTACTTGTTTGTTTAGCCGCTGGAGGGCAATCACAATGAAAACCTGGTGTTCACTGGTAAACACAAAGCTGCTTCTACCTTGGCCTGCAAGAGAGGGTCACACATGCAGTCGCTGGCATGAATTGTCAGATGTTCGGGCGTATGGTAGAAAGTTGAATACAGTATTGGTGTCTACTGTGTTACCAAGGGTGAACATAATGGAACATCTATAAGGTACTTACAAAACTTTGAGAGATTCTCTGTCTGCAAAGTAGAGTGTTTCTGCTAAGTCTATCATGGTTACTGATTTATTGGCTTCTGAAACACAGAAGGGATTTATGCCTGGTACCTACTGGGCCAGCAAGACAGCAAAGCGATACTCATCAATGCATGCGCACTATGCCCAAAGGCCAGCTAGAAATATGCCATGCCATGTCCTGTACTGCGATTGCTAAATATTCCAGGCAGCGAAGTTGAGATCTGTTTTGGGTGAGTTTAGCTTCATTCAATCATGACCGCCCATTGGAGCATGTGATGAAAAGAGCGATAACAAATGATAACCATTAGTGAAATAGAGCAAAGAGAATACTCTTTATTTAGCACGTGTGAAGACTTCAATTGCTATTGTCCTTTAACTTTGTACATTGTTAAATAGCCATGTTTGATCAGATTTCAAATGTGATTACAAACTCGTTTTTCGACAGCGTCAATTGGAAATGGCACTGATTGATGTCAGTGATATTCACATTAAAAATAGTTTTTATAATACAGAAAAACATGCATACTGAGCAAATACATGTTAATTATGTAATCTGTTTTATTATGTATACATGTTTTCTTAATAAAATAAAATTATAATTGAACTTCTTTATAAAAAATTCTGATACAACAAAACCTTGGCTATAATGAAACAATTTTAAATTCCCAACTGGGCCAATTGGCCTTTCAGTGTCTCAAATATAACAAATCTGGGATGCTACAAATTTCTGTGAACCCTGAGATTCGTTATAATAAAATTTCACTTCGCTTGCCGCTTCTCTCAAACAAGTCCAGTGAATTACTCAAGTGGGTGGCGAAGCAGGCAGAAGAGGGGAGGCAGAAAACTACTGCTTTTTGCTGCTTTGCTGTCCCAGTGGGAACCAAGCATTATGGATCACCTTGTATTTGCCAATTATTTATTGGGTCAGTAGTGGTTTTTTTGCAAGGAATAAATGGCCAGTTATTAGTTATGGACTAAATATATGATGTTTGATCTAATGTGTTTTTATATTGTTTTTAATTTTCTTTTTATTTTAACATCAAAGGAAATGGTATAAGCCTACAAACCATGGAGAAATAAATGTTTAATATTTTTTTTTGTTCTTATGCTAAAATAGAGAGTAGAAATCAATGACTTTCCGTATTAAAGGGGAATTGTTGTTTTTTTTAATATACACTATTTACGTGCTGGTTTATCTTCTTTTTCTCCCTCACTTGTAACATATGCAATGGACAAAGAAGAGGAAGCCCAACATCCAGCATAAGCAGTCTTCACAGTATTACACCTACAGGAACAACATCACTTGCTTCAGCAGCACTGCGTCCAGCAGCTCCACTCCTCACACCATCTTTAGCCAATTATTTTCGTGAAGATTTAATAAGCCATGTCACAGGATGGCAAGCTGACCATGCTGAAAGACAGGTACTATTGAATTTTCTTGTAGCATTTAGATTCATAATAGATGATGCAGTAATGGGTGAAAATTAAAATAATTTTTGCCACAAGTTAATTATGTTTTAATTTCTATGGTTAACTACGATTTCTTCACCTGGGGACACCACATACCATTCCAAAATGAATCTGTGAGATAGAATGCCATTCATTGTCTTGAACTCATTGTGATAGAGGGCGCTGCATGCGGCTTAAATTTAAAATTCTGTAGGAGAATGCTTTACATAAATTAGTTAAACTCAGTTTTTATTTTCTGTTTTATTTTTTCAATAGGAAACCTCAATTTCTAAGTAGCATTTGTGTGATGGTTTTATTGTGAGAATGTATGATTCGGCAGCATCTAATGGCAATGGTTGTACTCGGTCGAGTTTAACTAATTTTACAGCGTCATCTATGACAAATCAGAAAAAGTTTCCTCTAAACCTACATAATTTTCGACGTAGAATCCGAATCTGCAATAAAAAATTGGGGTTCCCATTTAACATTTCAAAATTGCCCCCTGCCCCACCCAGGAGAGGGTGCGGAGGTGGTTTAATTTTTGCACAGGAATAGAGCTCAAAAAATATGATACTATTTTTTTATTTATTTGATCAGAAGTATATTTCTCAAGATATTTGACCATGTTCAGACTTTTTTAACATCCTTATAAAGATAATTTTATTCATGTTGTAGAAGGCTTTTAAGATGTCCTTTTAAGAACTATCAAACAGTTTACTCATCGATTTGCATGATTTTGATTTTTTATATAAGAGGGCAGTCTGTTAATGAAGGTACAGGGGACGGGCATGCGAGATCTGCGCACACAGCTACGATGTCACATGCATACATATGAGGATTTACCACTGAAACTGTTCGTTCGTTGAGTCAATACCTGGCGTAAAGCAAATTGACAAAATGATCGGTGTTATCGACAAATATGTCAAAGTCTTGCTTTGTGATTTTCTCCCCCCAAAAACAACCATTAACAGCGACAGATACTGCGAAACACTAGAAAAATTGCGAGAAGCCATTCATCGAAAGCAACCAGGACGATTACGCACTGGGGTGAGGTTTTTGCATGATGGCGCACAACCTCACACTTCGAACAAGACAAAAGCCTGGCTGAAAGTGGGAAATCCTAGAGCACCCCCCCCCCCTCCGGTCCAGACCTTGCCCCGTCTGATTTCCACCTTTTAGGTCCTCTAAAGAATTTTTTAACAGGCAAATCAAGAAGCATTGCAAGCTGAAGTTCGACAATATCTCGTTAATTTGGGACAAGAAACCTACTGTGAAGGAATGTTTAAACTAGTGAAGCACTGGGAAAAATGGTTAAATGTTCATAATAATAATAGCGAAAAACATGAGGAAAAAAATGACTGGAATCGAACCCAGGTCAGGAAATTACAGAGACCTGACATCAGCCACTGTGCCACCGCTGTTAAGTTGAATACCTTTCTTCAGACTTGGCTTATCTGGTACTACAATAGCAAATGTAAAAAAATTTCATGTTTTTTCTCCGAAATGAAAAGCCATTGATTCAAATCTTTTTCACAGAAGATACCGTATTTACCTGAATCTAACACAAGGTTTTTTTTTCCAAATTTAGAGGACCAAAAAGGGGGGGGGGGTCGTCTTAGAATCGGATCTTTACTCCTGTGTGTGATCCGGGGTGCTCAACTGCAAAAGCCCATTGCTGCTTTATCTGTGTAGGCAGGTGGCTTCACTGCATAAGCTAGGCTGACTGGATTAAAAATGCCTGTTGTAAACGTTCAAAATCTTTATTAAAAAGAAGAGGACTGCTCATTTTGGATCTCATGAGGGAGCATTTAACTCTTTATTAAAAAGGTGGGTCATCTTAAAAAAGTAAAACGAGATGTTAAGAATGCTAATTGTGAACATGTCAACATCAAGTTTTAGATGTTGTGGTAAACAAAAGATTATCTGAGAAAGAATATACGGAATGGTTGATAGCAGGTAATCAGTCTTAACCAACAGGAAAAATAAAAAAAAAACTTCCAAGTCTTTCGGGGACATGGATCAATCTGCATGGGATGTCATTTCTAAAGAGAGCCTCATTAGGGGATTTAAAAAGTACTGCATTTCAAATGCATTAAATGGCACAGAAGATGGATGACATCATGTGGGAAGAAAATCTTAATAATGATGAAATCTAAAATTATTTTATATTATCAGAAGAAAATGTTATAACTAGTATTAAGTCAGTTTTTATTATTTGGAACTGTTTTGAATGCTTCTGATATAAAGGTGCAATTGTTCATTTTGAAAAAAAACTTAAGTGTAATTGGTTTATTAATTTACATGTAAGAGTTAAAATGTGTAATATCCCCATTCATCCATCCCTGGTAAGTACATTATTAGTAGAATTGAAGGGCTTATTACAGTAATGTGATAAGCCACATAACACATATTTTTCAGGAGAGAAGTATTAAGACTTCGAAAACTTCTATAAATCTCAACTCTCGAAGAACGTGGAATAATTGTGCCAATTTGTGTTATCCGATACATACACTATAGTAATCAACAAAAAAATAACCTTCTGTGAAGTAATTTATTAAAGAAAAATGTATTAATACAAAATAAGTGTGGCGTTTTATTCTGTTGCCTACTAAATAACAATACAGAATCGTATCACAAAAACAAAGTTCAAATCACATCCAATTCTTCAGGGGCTCTACGAACTGTAATGTGTTCTTCAGCCTGAAAAGCAAATAGTTTTCCCATTAGAGTGATGTTTCACATTTGAATATGCCTGGTATGACATCAAGTGAAAAAGTAAGGCTTAAATGGCAAGCCACTTCCTGATTATTTTTCTTATGTACGAGAACATGTTACTATTACTTTCACTCATAAAACAGATGGGAAGTAACAGTTTTATATGTATCTATGTCATTTCTTACCGAAAACTAATACCACATAATAATTTACCACCAACTGTACAATGTAACTTGTTTGTTTACATAAAATGACAAGCCTCAATCTTACAAACCAATAAGCTGATTTACAAACCAATAGTCCATATTTACCTCAATAGAGCTTCTGCTGTCATGATCACTTGGCATCCAGTCTTTATCAACCACAGTGCCATCACTGCAAAACATATGATTTCCCACTTCGTCTGCCGAAGCCTCCAATTCTTCTAATATTTCACAGTTGGAAACTTGATCGTCTCTGGCAGCCACTTTCGCCCAGTGGCTTGTCACGTTCTTCCACAAACGAAAGGAGTGAACTCTTATTGCAGTAACATGATTTTCATGCTAGCCCTGCCATTTACTGGTATATTTTCAAGCTACTTGCTGCGTGTGTTCCTTTGGCATTTTTACATACTCCACAGTCAAAATCTCGATTTCGTCACGTGTGGCCTCTCACATTACTGCAATAAGCCCTTCAATTTCAATACTGTGGAATGCATATAGTTTGTTTTTTGACTTAAAAATTTTTTCTCTTGAAATGCTTGCAAATTTTGGGAGGTCGTCTTTTACTCGAGTAAATACGGTATAATAATGTTGTAGATTGACCTCCTAAAATTTCAACCAAATCCGACATACGAGATTTAGATTTACAAATGCGGAGCAATTAAGAGCCGTGGATAAATAATCTAACATTATCGCTGAAGATATTTTATCTCCGGCTTCATCATGTGACCAATTTATAATGTAATGTAAGGTTTGCATACCCCAACCAGCTTGTTTGGAACAAAACCTTACCTTATGCATAACTCTAATGTGACTGTTTAATATAAGGGAAAATTCACTGCTGCACTTTGTTTTATCTTCATGCTCCCATAGTATCAAGTATATTCTTTGATTCAGTCATTAAGTATGAGTTCAGATAATGTAAAAACTTAAGCTAATATGGAAGCTTCTGAATTTTATTAAACTGTGACATTCCATGTCAGTGGGTGCCACATATGCTCGGCGAAAGCAGAGCATCAAGCGATGCTCTTTTATTTGGCACGCCTGATGAGTGTGTGAGTAGTTTTATGCAGTGTTTGTTTATTTTATGGAAAGGTTGTAGAATTACGTTATTCTGGGTTTTATTTAGTGTTTAAAAGGGTTTACTTAATGGTTTTCTTTTGCAATTATTATTGTAGCGATCGCTATCGCTGCACTAATTGTTCAGCAGCGGTGTCGCGATTGTTGGGGAGCTGGCATTGTTTTCTCAGCTGAGATTGTGAGAAAACTGTGTCAGCCCTATAATGGTCAATTGTTACGTCTCGGGATTCTGAGACGAAGATTTTTTTGTTGTGCTTTGGTTGCCAGCCAGGGTGGATGTGTGGTCTGCTGCTGTTTGTGTTCGAATGGCCCATAACCCTAACAGCGATGTTGCCGATGTTTAATGCAGTTTTCCTGGCCTAAACTTAGGGGACCTATAGTTTTGAATTAATGAGTTATTTATTATAGTTGAATGGATATTATTGAGTTATTTATATGGTTAAACTGTTAATTTACGTGATTGTTGTGACTGACGTTTGCGACACTCGGCGAGGTTCAAACGTTTTCGTTCGAACGAGCTCATCGTCCTGCCATTGCAGGGAAGCTATTCGATCCTGTTAAGTGAGACGATAATATATGGTTAGTGCTCCTTTGTTTATTATCCAGCGCGATTTGTACGCCCAGTATGGAAGACGCAATTTGCGTAGCAACTAAGATAAGAATAAATGAGATTGAATAGTGAAGTGTAATGTGGCTAATTAGACCCCCAGTAAACTCTTAGTTAAACTGTGTCACCGTGAGAGATTCGTTTGTATTCTGCTGTGCCCTGTAAAATATAGTTACATTTAACTGGAATACTGAACTGACACTTAAAATAATGTAATGTAATGTATAATAAGTCTTATTAGAGGTAAGTGCTGACGCTCTGGTTTTGAGGTGTTGTCTGTGCAGAAGCCCCAATACAGTATGACGGTTGGTCCCTACCCATCAGGTGGTGAGGTGTGGCAAAAGTGCATGTAGCAGACAACAGGTCCCGAATTGTGACTCTGTGAAATAGCTGGAAACGCGTGATTGTAACACGTAAACGTTTACTGGTACACAGTGCACGGGTTCCCTAATTGAGGTAGGTCATCCATGGATGAGGGGTGCACCCGGGAGGGGTTAATGTGTTCCTCCCTTCTTTGAGTTTGGACAGCGCATTAAGTAAAGGAACACGTGACGTCGTGTTGGACGTTGTTTAAGCAATAGAGACAGGCGTTTCCCTCCTTAGTAAGGGTGCACATGGAAACAACTGCTGTACGTAAAGTCAACCTTCCTTTCCCCGAGCTGGGACAGGTTATATGCATTGGGTATGGGGCGGTTCTCTGCTTAACACATGAAGACCAAATTGGTAATATTATGCAAAGCGTCATGCATTTGTATGGCTATGGAATATAGGACTTAGTTGGTCTGGAATATGCTGTAAGCTTGGTGATTAGACTGTAAGTTTAGAACATGCCAGGGTGTAATAATATAATTAGTGTTCCTGCTGAGAACAGTTGCAGCATTAAAGTTTATTGTGATTATTTCTATGAATAAAGGGTGTTTTTTTTGAAAATTGTAAAAATGTCTTGGTGTCAATGTTCATCCCTCATACCAGGCCCCGAACCCCTGATTGTTACCCCTTTTCCACAGGTGAGTCGTTGTACATATTAGTCAGTAGTGTAGGAGCTTGAGAGGGGGGGGGGGGTACGTCACAAAATCATTGAAAAAAACATTCTTTTATTTATAATCTCTTTGACAGGATAATTTTACTTTCTGATTAACTTTTGAAATGCTTGAAAGTATTCCGATCGCATTAGAAAATGCGTGTGAAATTTTCTAAACTGATTTTTTTTCTTTCTAATTTTTTTAAGGCTAATCGTTACAGTGAAGATGCTCATTCAGTCGGAAGCTTGAGTAGCACAAAAGTATCGGCAGATTTAAAAATGGCAAGATCTCTTGTTCGAGTAGCAGAAATCCAATCAACTCTACAAGAACAAAGGTGATATCTCCTTTAATAACTAAAATTGCATGCATTTTTAATTTTAAAAAAACAGGATACATTATTTTCATTTATTGATTACTTAATTTTTTGGTGCGCAAATAAACCTATAAAAAATATGTTGATTAGCAAAAATTTGCTTCGTTAATTTTTATTTAATTAATTCAACTTCCATATTAAAGGACAACTCTACGGTCATATACAACTTTATTTAAATCGAAAGCCTAACCTATTAATAATATCGTGGCATATTTAAAAAAATTTAATTCTAACTCTAAATGTGTGAAAAAACTAAAATAACGAGCATGATTTGAAATCGGGAGGCATCCATCTTGGGTAAGGCCGTGACGTAGTTGGAGTCAAAGGTAGAAAAACAATGTAATCCGAATAACAATGTAATTTTTGTTTCCATATTGGATTTTAACAATCTGTATTTTTTCATTTGTTGAAAACAATGAAGGCTGGATTGTTGGTTAGGTGACTTTTTTGCATCAGGCCTTTCTTACTATGGACAGGTGACTTTTCCATGTCTGGGCCTGTCTTTTTCATTGGCCTCCTTTGACTCAAACTACGTCACTTCCGGAAAAAAAATGGCCAGTGGAAGGGGAGTGCAAAAGTGCAGTTTTTCACTTTTCAAAGCAGTTTCTTATATTGAAATTATGGACCAAATTTAAAAATTTCAACAGGAATTGTGTTATATTTATACCAAAGAATGATATTCTGTAAAAAAAAATTGTAATCTAATTTTTGCATAGAGTTGTCCTTTAAATTTCTGGGTTTGAACATTGCAAATACAAGATATCCTAAAAAGTAATGAAGGTTTTTAAAATTGAATAGACAAACAGTGACAATTATTAAAGCTATTCTTGCAGGACACTATTGTGTGAGATCCGGAATTTGTTTTGGTATGTTGCATTGTCTTTTGCAGACTGATCTTTCTGGACTACACATAATGACATTCTTAACTGCCTGCACATTTGGTGTTATCATGGCTGACCACGGATGTTCAATGATACTCGCCAACTCGTCCAAATTCAATAAACAGTTGTATGAACCAGTAATATTGCGGATGAGTTGGCAGGCATTGTTGGACGTATGATGGCACTAAATGTGCAGGCTGTTAAGAATGTCATCATGCAAAGTCCGAAAAGATCAGTCTGCAAAACACAAGGAAAAATACCAAAACAAATTCCTTAAATTAACAGAAGTTAAAATTTTTAAAGATTAAAAACAATTAAACAGTAAGAAATAGTAAATATTAAAATTTAACAAAATTTCTATTGAATCTGCCAAAAAAAATTTTCTAATGTCCATTATGTTATATTTTTAGGATACTATTTCTTCGGCAACAGATCAAGGAGCTAGAAGAATGGAAAAGCCGAAATTCCTTTATGTCTGATTCTTAGTGTACAGCAAATATTATTGTTTGTAAATCTGTTTTGTTAATACGTGTGCGATAAGTATAGAAATAAAAATTGCCCTTCCTCCGCAACACATCTGTTGGGTACCGTGAGAGTACAAAGTATCAGATGTCGCAGCGATTAGAGCAAGGTAAAAAGGAAGGGCTTCATAATTGCAACAGATGATATCCAGTTTAAAAAAAAATCTAATCTTAATTGTGAAGAAGAAGCAGGAAAAGAGTGGTATTAACAGTCAGGTGCTGGCATGCCAATTTACTCCTTGCATTTTTCAATGTAATGTGAAGAGGAAAATGATAAAGTCCAGGCCAACCTTTGTGACCGCAAGATATTCTGAACCCAATGAGTGTGGAATTGGTTTGCATCTTGGAAAGCATTTGGTGGAATATTTTTCTGATCACCTAATTTTAAGTTCAGTGGTTACATTTCTGGAGTGTGAACTTAATGAACGGCGAAGAAAGTATAATTTTAAAATAAAGAGAGGTAGAGAGTTTGCATAGATCTTCTGTTGCCAATGTAAATGTACGGATGTAAGGAGAGTGCTACTTCCATTTGTAATGTTTAACATAAAGGGGAGACATGAAATATCTCCAAAAGACAATGAGAAATATTTCATAAAACACTTGACCTATTCCGTTTTGAACAGTGCTGATAGGTTTCAAGACAAGTGACACTAAGAGTAAATAAATTAATAAATTTAAAAAAATGATAAAAAGCCCACAGACTAGTTTTCTGAAGTGAAGGACAATGCTGTAATGTAGAATGTTAATTTTTGTTATCTTTCTTGTAAAGGTGCTTTCATTGTACATTGAGATTTCATTGAAAGAAACCTTCTATGTCACATGGTAAAACTGCATTTTCTTTTTGCCAGATAAAAGATTGCATCGTTTGTGCACTGTTGTCTTCTTTATGTTGATGAACTGCCCACGTTTGGTTGCACGTTGTTATTGGAAGAGTCGTGGTTCACAGGTTTTAATGCATACAGAAAAGGTTAAGAAAACAGTAATAACAATTAAAAACAAATTCCTATCCCAATACTATGCCCAATAAATAAGGAGGAGTTGGTAAAGAAATAAGAATGGAAAATGGAATGCTTTAATTTTTTGCTGCTGTTTTTATTTTTTATTTTTTTCTTTAATTTTTATTTTTTACTTTTTTAATTTTTCCCTTCAAAGAAGCTAAGAACAGTAGATATGAAAATTCAACAAAAAAAAAACAAAAAACAATCAGTTTACCTCTGTGTAGATTTTATCACGTGTGTTCAGAAGTTTCATAACAGTCTTCTATTAAATTATTTAAAATACTAAACTAAAGGGAAAGAAACTAATTTTAAATTTAATTCAAAGTGTATTGACCAATATAGTATGTCATTTTAAATCTTACCAATATGTTATTCCAATTCTTACAGTGTATGCATTAACATAAAAGAAGAAATAAGAAATGTGTACAATTCCTTGTAACTTATTAGATACTATTATTTAAGAAACCTTTTGGGAAAATTATATGAAAACCCATTAATTATTTTTCTTGTTGAATTGTGATTAGTTACAAACTTGTTTGAACTTATTTCCAGTTTTTATTTATAATCTTATAGCACATAAAATTCTTCTGTAGATTATTGCAAAATGAAATAATACTTTAAAAAAATACAAAAAACAAAAAAACAAAAAAAAAATAAAAGAAAAAATGTTTAAAAATACATTTTTTTTTCCCCCAAGAAATAATAAAAAAATTTTAAAAAAAAAAAAAAAAAAATGAAAGCACTTATTATTTTTTTCCAATTAAAAGTGGTGTTAAAGATAAAAATATTTTATGTACAATAAAACAAATAATAAATCTGATTTTAATTTTAGGGCTTGATGTATTTTCACCTGCTTTATTTAAGTGCACAGATGATGATTCCAGCATAAAACGTGCAAAGTTATTTAATTTGTATGTTTGAGCATTTCTTCAGGAGAGGATAATCTTAGATCAGAAATAATCTTCAGGTAATAATTCACATAAATAATTCTTGGAGTATAATGTTTGGAATTTTATTTTCTGTTTATCAAAAATATAATAATAATAATAATAAAAGTGAGAAACATTAAGTAAGTTTGTATTTAATGGTGTCCTTTCTTAATATTTGTCAGTTTTCTGTTATATTTTTGTATTTTCAACTGTTGGTGTCATATTCCATAATTTTTTTTAGGGGGGTTAACTATGTAGTTGGGTATTTCTCTTTTAAGTTACTTGCAGTTTGATTCATTCCCTTTATCTGTAGTAGTAATAATAATAATAGTAATAGAAGAAGTTTATCAAAAATGATGCATGCCATCATGAAGTCAGAACAAAAGGATTACTCTTGATGACGTTTATGATGATGATGCAAGTAAAATGTTCTGGAGATCCTGTAATATTAAAAAAAAAAAAAAAAAAAAAAAAAGTTGTATTGCTGTAAAGAAATGCTGTTTTTCCATTTTATCAGTAGAAGAATATATTGAAAAAAATGACTAAAAAAATTTAAGTTATCCTTTCTCTGGAGACTTGGAAGGCTCACCTTTATTTTTTTTTTTTATTTATTTATTTTTTTTAAATAGGGGACATCATTAACCAAGATAAATATCTCCCTCGTTTTTTATTTTTAAATTTAAAAGTTATAATGGGGACCATTAAATAAAATAATTCCATTAAAGATGGTATTATTAGTAAGTTATCAGTGTAATTAAAAAAGTGTTTGAGCAAAATTTTTTATATATTTGAAGGTGATGACGACAAAAACAAAAGGTGTTTTGCTGAATGTATGAAGCAAACAAATTTTTCAAATTTAGCTTTATCATAAACAATTATTCGATTAATTAAAGGACAAAATTGGATATCTAAATGGTTGAACCAAATCTTATAGGAAATGTTTTTTAAAATTCTTTTTGAGCCATATCAACTTATTATTATTATTATTATTATTATTATTATTATTATAAGGGGGAAGTGTAGTGTACAGTATTTTTTTCAAAATAACTTTTAGATTTTTTTTTTTTTTTTTAATATTTTGAATTCAAGCCCTTTTTAGTGATTATACCATGTATTAAATTATTAAATCAATACATGTCTTGATTTTTTTTTCTCTTGATAATGGAGAAAACGTAAAATTTGAATTTTATATGACAAACAAAATGGAAAATATTTTCTTTAAAGCATTTGCAGCTCTGCCTATTTCATCTCACATTATAAAAAGAAAAATTTTTATATTACTTTCTTTTATTTGTTTAATTTATTTTTAATTAATAAAGGGAGGAAAAAAGAAATAACAAGTATGGTTTTGTTGTTTTTCTTTCTATGACCTTATTTTATTTTGAAATCTTACACATATAATCACTTGTTGTTTTTTGTTGCTTGTTAAAGCAGGAAACAATTTTTCCTTGTATCTGTTAGCATTTTTTATTTTATTGTAACTTATTACACAAGTTATTAACTTTGTTTGATGAAGTCAGCTTTAATAAACAAGGATACTTGCCATATATGGTACAAGTAAATTTAATGGTTGGTTTCTTTTAATAAATATTTTTATTCATGTACTTAGAAGTGGTTTCTTTCCTCTCCACTATCAAATTGCCAAAAAATAGCAGGCTGTTTTTCTCTAGTATGTGCAAAAAATCAGCAATAGATTTTTCATAACAGACCTATTATGAAAAATGAAAATAACAAGTGATCTCGACAGTCGTAGATCAATCCTCGGCCGTGAAAATTTCTTTCTTCTCTTAAATCGTAATACACTTTACTATGGCTCAAAATTTTGTTTTCATCAATTATGGAAATCGATGGTTCTATGACTAAAATGGTATGAGTATTAAAGAAAAATTCTTCATTATCTGAAAAGAAACTGAAAGAACCGTGATTTAATATTGAGTTGAAAATCCAAGCATCATTGTGGAAATGTTCAGAGATCCTTTGTATATGACATGTACCATTCAGTTCAAGAAACATTTAACTTAAAATCAAACATGCTAGATTTTTGGGGATAAAATTCATGTCGTCTCTCAAAGCATTAAATCTGTAGATTGTGATTTGGTATTTACAGACTTAAAGCATAATTTGTTCTTTGATTAGGGATTATTGTCTAATTTGATACCTAATATCCTGACCTTATTTTTGCCATTAAATCTATGATGCTTTGCTGACATTTCTGCATGAATAAGTGTTTCAGGCATATCAAGAAGTGGTAAGTATTTAAAATGTTTGACCCCAATAAGAGAAAAGCCTATAAGGCAACATAATTCACTTAAACTTACCTAGATATATGCATCATTCATAAAATCTGTCTTATCTTTGATGTGGTTTCTATTTCTTCGAAGTTGGCAGCAATAAATTACGTTACTAGTATTATTTGGAAGAGGGGGGGGGGGGATTAGTATGGTTCCCTTTGCCTTCCACATGTTTGTAAACGAGAAACACAACCAAACATTGATGTCTCCAGGATTCAAACCCTTATGCTGGTCTCCAGAGTGATAAGAATTCTGGTAAGGAGAAAGAAGCGACAAATTTCCCTATTTTAGATAGCTTCCTAAGGGGTTATTTTTAAATTAATCATGTTAACTAGTAGATTGACTAAAATACCCTTCCAATTCAAGTGAAATGTAAAATAAATAAAAAAGCAGAACTTAATTTTATGGTAAATAAAAATAATAGAGAGAAAGTTATGAACACTTTAATAAATTTTCATTAGGGAAGAATCCTTAGGGATTTAAAAAAAAACAAAAAAAAAACTTCGCAGAATAAAGTAAAGTAATGAATGGTTACCATATTTGTGAATGCAACTAAACACACTCCCTTCTAAAAGGTACGCATGGAACAGAGAATTGGTATTACTAGAAAAGTTTATAGATATTTACTTGGGAACATACACCAGTATCCTGTGATGCAATTATGTGAACATGAGTAAGCCCAAAGTGTTTTTAAAGACAAAGAACAGATCATTAAAGATGCTTATCATAATAATCCATTGTGGAATGAATCAAAATAGTACAGCAAAATTAATGTTTGATTAATGTCTATACTGGTTACATGCATGACATCTTGATCCATCCCTTCAGTGAGGTGACCAAGTGCTGCTGCATGAGAGCAATTGCTGCTAGTCTTGAAAGAAGATAATGTAACTGAAGAAACTTTTCAAACATACGATTACAAATAGAAAAGGGAAGGAAAAATTATGCGACTTGGCACTATACAGGAACCATGTCTTTCGCTGGCAGTGCTCTTATCAATTGAGTTACTGCAGATATGAATCGCCAAGCTGTTAAAATTTGTCCACATGGACTTCCATGAAGTCACAAATTAGCTCAATCCTATTTCTATGCTCGAAGGCTGAACCGGCAGAACAGGGCCCGATTCGCAAATCGTAATCCTCTTTCCCTTTATCCATCAAATGAATTGATGAAATTCAACTCTTGAGAAGATAATGCAGAGTGGTGCAAATAAAAGTAGCCTCGCATGAATTGCAAAGAAACCAACCTAACGCCGTAAGCAATGATTGGGCTGTCCCATTATCAGCGCTGCAGGTATATACCGAGAACGATATATATACCATTTGAACGATTCTTAGCTGAAAAAATGGTGCTTTCGGTGCAGCAGAGAATCTTCATTGTTGAGAATTATGCAAAAACCAACTCATGGAAGCAGTGTAGTGATTTGTTTGCTCAAAACTTTGAAGATGAGAAAATTCCAACAAAACGTGCGATGCAACTTTTAATAAAGTGGCGGGACACAGGTTCTGTTTTAAACAAGCGTAGAACCACTCCAAAACGAGTAGGAAATCCACAAAATGTCCAAAATCTCCAAACGATGATACTACAGAGTCCAAGCAAATCAACGCGCCGTTTGTCTCAGCAGACTGGAATTTCAAGAAGAACGTGTGGACGATGCGACCATACTAAGTATCCGTGATCCATGAACTGAAACCAGCGGATTGCCCTCAACGTCTTCAGTTTTGTAAGTGGCTATTTCAAGAAATCACAATGAATGGGACTGGACATGCAGCTGTTTTTAATTTCTTGTGAAGCCTGGTTTCATCTCTCTGGCTATGTCAACTCGCAGAACACCCGGCACTGGTTGACCACTAATCCTCACGAATATCATCAAACTCTTCCACGACCAGAAAGTTGGTGTATGGTGTGCAGTCTCTGCTCGACGCATTCTTGGTCCAGTCTTCTTCCATGAAACGGTGAACGCAGCACGTTACATCTTTAACCCATTCGTCAATCAATTAACTGAGGAGGAACTAACGTACGGCTACTTTCAACAAGATGAGTAACAGCCCATACTAGACGTCGTACACTGGACCGCATTCATGTAGCGTTTGAACCTGAGAGTTTTTAGCAGAGATCAGGACGGAGTTGGTCCAAGCTGGCCTCTAAGATCACCAGACCTCTCAGTTTGTGATTTCTTTTTGTGAGGTGCTCTAAAATCCAAAGTTTATCGGAACAATCCTCGCACACTTGAAGAACTGAAGCAAAACATTGTTTTTGAGATTGAGGCTATCTCGCAGTCTCAACTGCTTTCTGTATTTAACAACTTATTGACCAGAGCTCAAAAGTTTCAAGAGGTGAATGGTGGTCACTTTTCAGCATCTCCTGTAATCACTTCAACCTTGGTTTGTTGTTGCAGAAGACAAACAGAAAATAAAATAAAACAAAATAATAAAAAATAAACAAATAAATAATTGTTAAAACCAAAGGTATTCATAAGTTCTAAGAAGTGTTTACCAAACTTTTCATTTTATTTTCTCTAAAACCGTGCAATGGTCATAAAAATAAACTCATAACGGTGCGTCTCTCGCAATTAACCTGCTGTGCTAATAATGGGACAGCCCAATCATTGCTTACGGCGTTAGGTTGGTTTCTCTGCAATTCATGCGAGGCTACTTTTATTTGCACCACCCTGTATAATGTAGCTGAAGAAACTCTTCAAACGTATGATTATAAATAAAGAAGGGAAGGGAAAACTTGAATATTTGACTATAATTACCAGAAGGAAATAATCTTTTTGTTCAGCTGATTACATATTTCTGGCTTCTCCCAATCATTAAACTTCACTGCATGTTTTGATGTGGTTGAAAACTACCAATTGGTTTAAATATTAACACGAAATGTTTATTTCGTGCATAACTTTTTGGAGACAAGCGTAAATTAAAGATTTTTTCGACACAATCACCCAGTCTCTTAAAGTATCTTTCATATTTCCTTTAAATAACATCGTTATATAAATAATTTTTAAATTAATGTTTTTTTAATCAAAGCTTTTAGGAAAGCAGTCATGTTTTAAGGGGAAAATATAAAGAAAGGATAAAACAGAATAGCAGAAAAAATGCATTCAAGTACACATGTTGACTTGGATTGCTGTGTTCATATCAAATACTGTAATTCGTTTCGAGATAGTCTTTTACATCATCCCCTCCCAAAAACATCCCTCGAACTGCTCTAGTTTATTTCACTTAACATCATGTCTCAGATGAGCAGCAGTGCAAAATTATTAGAAAAGTTACATAAAAGATTTACTGAATATTTTGCATCCAAGGGTTGTAAAAAAAAAACTAGAAATTTTAATATCTGGCAAAAATTAAATTAGAAGAGTAAACGAAGACCAGTCTTGATGATAACAATGTTCGGTTATTTCATATGAAATGCCTGCAATGAGAGTAAAACTATAAAGCGATTAAGGAATCGGTCAAAACTGGTTCTCTTCAGTCAACCTAAAAGGACTGACGGTTTTTAATATGACTAGCAGGCAAACTGTGACAGTTTATAGTTATTCTTGCAGGAAATTAATGCGCGAGGTCAGCCATTTATTTTAGTACGTTTCCTTGTGTTTATGAACCAATCTTTTCGGAATGCACGTCCGCCGTCGGCCATGATATCAAACATAAAAGTCGTTAAGAATGTCATTTACGCGCAGTCCAAAAAAATTGATCCGTAAAACCATAGCCTACAACAATAAAGGAAAGCCTGTCAATAGTGCTGCAAATGGTAATCCAATGTGCAGAGTTAGAGTCCCTGTAAGTAAAAAGTTTTACTTACAGGAACTCTATGCAGAGTTAACTTGCAGCTCCGCCTCTAGTTAAAAAAGAACGACCGAGTTGCTGCCTTGAAAATAGAAAAATGATTTATGACATTATTAAGATATGGGCCGGTAATATAACTATGTTAAAGAAAATTAAATGAGATCAGTAGTGCGTTAGGTGGATTTACTTTAGTTTTGAAGTTTATTTTGTAATACAGTCGAAGCTCTCTATAATGAATAATCGTATAACGACTTTTTCCCCTTTGGTCCCACCCTAGATAAACATGTAAATCTTGAGTATTAACCACATTTCTTTATAACAAATTTTCCGTGTAACAAATGTTTTGGGGAGTGGCCAATGATTTCGTTATAAGGAAATTTGACTGTGTCGAGTTAAGGTTATTTGTCGTGGGTCAGAAATTTTTTTCTGTAAACTGGCGCTCAATAAACATTCCAATACAATATGAAAATGTGGCAAAATATCTTTTTGGAATCCGCATAAGATAGTAAATAACTATCCACAGCGAAAGTTGAGAGATTACTGTCAGTGCTACCAGGTGGCAAAGCGAAAAGATTATTGTTCAAAATTTCCCATCATTTTCCCAGCGAACTATTAGGCAGGCTTTCCTTATCTTTGTAGGTTATGGTAAAACATAAGGAAACGTACCAAAAATAAATCCCTGACCTCCCACGTTAATTTCCTGCAATAATAAATGTTCTTGGTGGTAATACTCCTAAAGTTTGAGGCAATTAAGGTTACAATGGTCTGATCCCGAAATTGTCCAGAAGCTGAAAGAGATGATAAACTCTGGGAGCAAGTTCTGGGAAATCGTGAGATTCCAGAATTAGTAATCCAGATGGTGAGTTTTTGTTGGATAACAAATATCTGATAAAACTGGCTTCTCAATAGAGATCTTTGCATCTCAGTACAAAATAGCGATTTGAATGGAATTGGCTTCTGAGAAAAGAATTATGGCTAACGCTGATCGTTATGGCTATGCCTGGTGAGAATCTGCAATATATTTAGATGTACGACTACTTTTGAATATGATTTTGGAAGTTCTGAAGCAGATAATTACCATTTGGTGTAGAGGGTCCATTTTATCATTCGATTAATCCATTGCAAGATTATCAGCCATCCGTACTAAGGTGACCAGATGTCCCGATTTTGGTAGGACAGGTGCTAAAACAATACTACATTCTTGCGAAACAATAGAACCCTTTCTGCTATATGTGTATTTTTGAAAATTGAGGCCTTAGAAAAGAGCGACAGAAAAAAAGTTATTGGCAGATTTTATGCAGAGAACAAGAAGCAGCGCAAGTCTTTAATGGTAAAATAAAAAATGGAATACCTCGCCAAATTTCCAATTATATTGGTTAATAATGCGAACTGATGGTTAAATTAACGGGGAAGAAGAAACAACAATACCGGCAGTCATTAGCTTGGTCTGACTGTACGACCATGCCTGTCTGGGTGGCCAAAGCGGGTAGGTGTCAGAAGTATACCTTCTGTCCAGCGTAAACTGCGGGCCAGGGTTTTTCGGACATTGTCCGGGTTTGCCTTTTGTGAGGGGTTTTTGTTTGAGTTATATTGCATTGTATACATATTAAACTTATCAATTACTCACGAATAAATGAATGATTACTGAAACTAACGATTGAGACGTGCATTGTCTTCGAGAAGACGACATTGGAGAAAATTTCAAAGCTGTAGGTAGTTAGGAAGTCGGCGAAATATTTATTACAAAATTTGCGTACAAACGCACAAACAAGTGACGTTAAATAAAAGTGTGTAAAAAAAAAAAAAAAAAAAAAAAAAAAACTGAAAATTGTTCATCAATTTAAACGACAACAAAGGTTGACGGTGCGTCAATAAAAAAATAATAAACGCATGGTTGGTTTGATGGTTTGACTATTTCACTTCCATGACACTAGGCCGGCCGAGAGGGCTAGGGCGTAGGCTTTCTAGTTCTCGAGTCCGCCTGGCCGTGGGTTAGAATCCCGCCGTGGGCATGGATGTTTGTGTTTGTTCCGGGCTGCGTGCAGATATAACTTGTGTAAAAGGCGCAATATGACCTTAGTAGTCGACGCCAAAAGTAGCCTCCCCCTCCCCCATGAGACTAGTATTAGTGGAAATGGTACTGTAGTTTAATAAATCCAAACCCACCACACTTTGTAAAATCCAATATTAACGTTGGAGAAAACGTCTAACATACTAGAGAAAACTTTCTCCTAAATAATTCAAATTATTTTGAAAAATCCAATATATAAAAAATTAAAATAATACTTTAATTTGCTGAACCATACATTTAAAATCTTAAAACCAACCTTCCCCCCCAAAAGTAGTATCACTTAACTGGGATGGCAACATTTTAACGGGAAAGGTTACCGTTACACCACACTTTCATTGTCTCTATCTCCTAAACGATTGGATAAATTGAAAAAACGCCAGGAATAAAACAGTTCTCATATGTTCTGTATAATCTGAAAATATCATTAAAATAGGGGTTTCAATTGAATACACATAAAAACCCTCTCACATAAAAGTAATATAATTCTTCCATTGAAAGTACTCTGTCAGATTTGTATTTTAGAAGTTGATTATTGGTTCACTTGAGATGAGGCATCCTGTATATTGAAAATAGGCTACTTTGTTGTAGATGGTAATAGCCTTTCAACGCACAGTTTAGACTATATAATATGGATGACGAGCATGAGAATGAAGATTTTCATCAAGTTTTTGGAGTCAGATGAAGAAGAAGCTATGTTTGATGGCTTTCCCACACAATGCGATGTAATTTAATTTCTTCCTGCTACAAATCGTCAATTTTATCTAATACAGACTGCTACAAAATGTTAGTTTTCTTGCTACAAAAGGTGCTACAAATTGATTATTAGGCCGTTCCTCCACTGAATTCGTTCAAGATGATTTTTCATTGCCGGCCTGTGTAATCAGTTTGAATCACGCTTTGATCGTCAATCGACAGCAAGGGCTAGAAGACACGGTAAAGTAATTTTGCTTCATGATAACACACCATCACACACTTCAAAAACATTTAAAGGCGCGTTAAAAGATCTTGCCTGGGAAAAACTAACCCACCTACCATATTCACCAGACCTTGCTCCTTCAGATTACCACTTGTTCCGAGCGATGGCGCACGCACTTTCTGATCAGCACTTCAAAACTACGAAGAAGTAGAAAAGTGGGTCTCTGAATGATTTTCCGCAAAACAAGAAAAGCTTTGTTGAGACAATATCCAGAAATTACCTGAAAGATATGCATTACTTTGAATAAAGCACTTTTGATGCTTCTATTGAAATTATCGTGTTTTCTTTGATTACAAAATCCGCATTATTAACTGGTACACCTAGTACTTATAAACTTTAATTCTGATGTGGCCGGTGAGAAATCGCTAGAAAGGAAGCAGGTTATGGTCGTAAAGCCAAAAAGGAAGGACAATGTGGTGACCTAACTCTTGGAGTCTTGGATCAAACTGCGAAAATTTGGTAGAAAATATCGAATCTCCTATTCATATGAACAAGGTATTGCACAGGAGAAAAACGTTACTGTACACGCATTTCTATAAATCTAAAGAGCTCGAAAATCAAAGTTAAATAAGCTAAGAAAGGGCGTCTTCACAGTTAAATCAGACATTTCCATTCATCTAGGTGATGAATCGTATTTCACACTAGATGGAAGCGACTGCGCAGATAGCAGTACTTAATGCCATCAGACTGGAGCAGATGTAAATCCTGTGAAATACAAATGTCACAAAGCATTTAATGTCAACATCGTTTGCTGTGCGACATGAGGACGGGCGTTGTCCTGGAGCAGAAGAACACTTTATCTGTTGATCAAAGCCGGTTGTTTCTGCAACAGCTTCTGGTGGATCTGTTGCTATTCAGCGCAATAACGTTCTGCATTGATAGTTTGGACTATTGCAAAGAAACTTCAAAGAGTTATTTTGGCTATGGACCACTCTACAAGGAGCATCATCTTGAGGTGAAGGGATAGCTAGGATACCGTCCCGGAGGCTGTGCTTTGCTTAACCATTGTCCAGGTCGTTTCCGGTTATCATACAGGACCCATTTTTTCGTCGCAGGTGATGATTCGTTGCAGTAGAGGTTCCAGTTTATTCCTTGCAAATTTCCAAATGCCTGGTCTTGTTGGCAGGTATCAGTTCCAGAGGTACCTACATGTCTATTTTTCTTACCTTTACATGTATCTAGAAGGTATTGGATGCCGAACAGCTGTCGTGTGGTGAACATCTACCTCTGCTGCTGTCCCACGATATGTTTTTCCGCGGGTCAGCTTCAATTGCACTTAACCGAGGCCAACGAGGAAAGAAAATTCTACAGTCTGGATTCGAACCAGGAACCTTTGGCTCAGACTGCCAACGCGCCAATCAATTGCGCCACTGCGGCCATGAAAGCAAGCCGCTATTTACACGACCTTAGGGCTTGGTTGGAGCAGTTACCTAGTCCGCAGACCGGGACTATCTTTCCTAACCAATTGCGCCACTTTTAATTTAATCTCTGCAATTCAGGCGGGGCTACTTTTATTTGCACCACTCTGTACATACAGATGTCAAAACAGTACCAAAGAAAGATTGCATTAAACATAAACTCATCTTTTAATTTGTTTTCCGTTATTCTCAATGACATCATGAACCCGTGTGGGCATGGAATTTATCAGTTTTTGTAACAATGTCAGAGGAATATCGTTCCAGCTTCTCAAAACTGCCTCCTTTAGGCTATCTAGGGTTAAATATTGTTTGTTTTTGGCGCAAACCTTCCTGAAAAGACTTCCCCATAAATTCTCTATGGGATTCAAGTCAGGACCATACTTTGTCGAATGTGATGTGTGAATGGGCGCGTTGTCCTGCTGGAAAATACAGTTGGGACCACCAACCAGGTGATTATCCAGGGTGTTTTGATAGTCCTCGCACTTCTGTCTGCCGCTGATGAACACCAGGTCGGATTTTCCGTGGAAGCCAAAGGCACCCTAAAACATGATGGAGCTGCCGCCTTGCTACCGACTGAAGAATGTCTTGGGTTCTTTGCGCAGGTCATGCCAGTAACATGCCCAGCCATCTGGTCCATCCAAATTCCACTTCTTCTCGTCACTAAAGATAACAGTTTCCCATTCCTAACATGTGATCACGAGCCCACTCTTTTCTGGCAAGTTGATGTGCAGCAGTTAGAGGAGGTTGTTTGGCCATTCTCTTATAGGAAATTGTAGACTTCTCTTTGAGGCGATTATGAATGGTGCTCTTGTAAAGTGCTCCTACTTCTTCTGCAGTTTCTCTCATTGAAAAAGCAGATTCTTTCCCAAGTGGAACCATCCTCCGATCAGCTCGCGCAGTGGTTGATCTTGGTCGTCCAGAGCGAGGTTTTGGCTTCTGCTCTTCACCTTTTCTTATGAACTTGTAAACACCAGGAATAGGTTTACCAACGCATCTGTGAATGTCTTTCACTGTTGCTCCTTCGGGATTCATTTTCTAAATTTTTGTCACTTGGTCTGCAGTGAATTGTTTGTTTTCATCCATGGTGCATATGGAGCGATATGAATGGATTTTGATGATCAAATCCAGTAATTTATATCGGAGAAAACCGAATTATTTATGCAATTTTTTGGAGGAGTGCAAATCATTTAATAAGGTCAGAGCATTTATCCAGACTTTCTGAATAGTGATTATTTAAATATTTCAAATAATTGACAAAAAATGGAATAAAAATTACCTGAGAGTTATTTTCTTAATTACGCTTTAAGCCTGTTTTGCCTCTTTTAAAGCAAAAGTAGTTTATAAAAAAACTGTTGCAAAAATATTCCAAAAAAATTAAATTATACAGACTTTTTGGACACCCCTAATAAGTTCGAGGACATTCTTTTATATTGCCAGAGATATTGTTCGGAAACATGGAAAAGGAAATTAAAAACTTGAGGTAATAAAAAGGCCTGAAGAGTACTTGAGATTTTTTCAAAAAATACAACAATTCTAAAGCTTAGAGAAAAAGTTCAGATATTCGATTGGAAGTAAGCTATTGCAAAAGTTGTTAAACCAGTGATTGGCATTTTTCCTTTGCACAGTCCAAAAGTCAAATAATCAAAGCCATGCATGTGAGACAAATAAAAATTTATGTTTATCAATTTAAATATTAAATAATGATTATTCCATTCGAGAAAAAAGGTGAATTAGCTGTTTAAGTAATTTAGTTGAATATTCACTTCCTCATTCGGGAAAAAACCAACAGCAATTGTGATAGTAAAAATGAACCGTTTTACATGGGCAGAGATGGCAGATATGCAATTCGCACATGGAGCTGAAGAATGTGATGTACATACTCTTGTCGAGTCGGAAGAGGAGCTGGTACCGCAAATTGTGGCTGCAAGTGACCATATAAGACATCCATGTCAGAAATTCAAGGACAACATGCTGTGAGGCATGCATTCTACTGCTCATTGTCAACAGTTTGAACACCTTTTGTAATTTTATCTGGATAGGATCTGGGTATTAAAAACGTTGTGACCATCGGTATCAAGTTTCCTAATTTCTGCGTTTTCTGGAAATACATTAACGAAAGACACAATGAGGAAGTTGTATGTAATAATTGACAATTTTTTTATGTATAAGGATTCATTTACGACCCCCCCCCCCCCCGTTTATCGGCAAAATATATTCAAAATAAGGTCCTCTGCCACACATAAAAGTTTGTACATAAGAGAAAGGAGGAAGGCATAGAAGAGGGAGAACGTGAGGTAAAGACGATGTTGGAAATGCATCCCTACCCCCTCCTCCAAAAAACCCAAGCCCCTATTTTTCTCAATCTCCTTCAAAACAGTCGCCCAGCTGCGTCTCGCTTCTGGTGGAGGGGGAGGGGGGGGGTCGTAAAGTCTAGCCAAGGCTGCAACTTTACAATCAATTTGGTTTCATGTGATGCATTTTCAATCACATGGGTGTTTACATAATCACAAATCTTCATATATTAGCAGAGATTCTGGTTATAGGGCATTCACAAGTTACCTAGATGCCTCAATATGCAACTACCTTATATTTCGCTGGGCCGTCACATCTCTGGACGTGGAATCTCGTCATGGCGTCGTATATTCTGGAGCTTTGATTGTTAATGTCGAGCTAGGGTCCATTGAATTGCATCACCATCTGTAATTCTCTGCTGTTCATTAAGAGTAATGCATTTTAATCGCAGTGAAATTTTCGTTTTTCAGTTATTTATCGCAAGTAAATTCTTATTTTGAGCCTATTATTCTGTGATCAGTCCTTAAGTTATTCCATTTCACTGTTCTCTCCACTACTTCTTTGGAGCCAACCCAAGATCAGTCCTTAAGTTATTCTATTTTTTCACATTTTTTTTCTTTACAACACGGTCTTCTAGAAACTACCAGGCCTGAACATGGAAAAGATAAAACATCGTTACGTCGTTCTGGTGGTGCTACGCAGCCTACGAAAAAGACTGCCTACGCAGAGGATTGAGACTGTTAAAATTGTATGATTTTGACCTTCAGCTCCACACCTCCTCGCACACTTTCCACAGGACTCTCAGCGTTGCAGGACGACGGTTTCTAAGCTCTCTTTTAAGGAGTCCAAAGCCACACAAATCTAAGGGTAAGGTGTCTGGGGACTTAACTGGGGTGGATGAAAGTAAGATCACCTTCATTCCGGTTTCTGTTTCTTTTTCTGCATAGTAGGCTAGTGAGGTATAGCTCGACGCCTTATCCACGTAGATATGGACTCGATGAGCTTCTGTATCTTAAAGACGGGGAGTTTCTTGATACTAAATTGGACCCATTACCTTCTATTGGAAGTAGCCGAGTGGCAACAATGTTAGTAACCACCTTACGCAACCAGAGCTTACCACGAGCACAACAAGCAGCTCCAACCATGAACCCTTTGGAAATCTTTTGCACTTGCATTGGTTGATGAAAGCAGCCCGTCCTTTGCTATCTTTGAAATATTGAGTGCGGTGAGAAGGGGTTTTCGCCTTGCAGCTCTCCCACAATAGCCTAGCTGTGCAGATATCTGACAGCCGTGTTACGACTTATAGCAGATGTTCTGCTAGGTCTGAAGCCTTGCAACGAGGATTTCTCTCAACACTCGGGGATTTGTCGTGCTGTTAGGCCAGGCCGGCCTGCACGTGAATCTACACGTTCCTTTTATAGTGTTTTGAACTGTGTAATAACGCTGTTGACAGTGGCCAAATCTCTTTGGCTGACACCACCTTCCTATTGGCCGACAATATGCCCTCGTTGAAAATCACTCAATTCTGTGGCACCCGGCGTTCGAAGTATGTTTCTTCAAGATGAGAATAAGTTCCCCTCAAACAATACTGTAAAATACACTGCTCAAAACATTTAAAAGGAACACTTGTATTAAGCAGCGTGCAGAAGCAACTACGAATAATATGGACAAAATCGCTGTATGTGATCATTAAAAGACGGTTTATTTAACAATAGAATGCATTATTGAAACAACTGGTGAAGAAACATAAAGAAAAAACAGGAAACTGCAGGACCCCTGCCTAAAACAAAGTGAAATGTCCTTTGGACGTTATGAGGAGAATGCCCTGTTTCTTCCAGGGATCAGTTTTTGCACCACTCAGTAATGTGTATGCCTATCATGGGCTGCAGTAACCTCCATGCACCTTCGCGGCATGCTCCGTATCAGTCGACGGATAATCTTGGTGAAGCCGGTCCCATTCCTCAGTAAGTGCCTGGATGAGCTGTTGCAGTGTTTCTGGAGCTGAAGGGCGGTGTCGAATTCGCCTGTCAAGCATGTCCCAAAGATGTTCAAGGGGATTTAGGTCTGGACTCATTGCAGGCCACCTCATGGTCTGAATGCCATGCATCCGTAGGAAGTCTTGAGTGACAGCTGCAGTGTGTGGACGAGCATTATCCTGCATCAGAAGGAATCCAGGCCCCATGCCATGTGCAGCAACAATCATATGTTCTTCCAGAATGTCACGAATGTAAACGTCAGCGGTCATTCGCCCTCGGACGACCACAAGATCCGTTCGAAGGTCTATTGAGATGCCAGCCCAAACCATAATGGAACAACATCCCATTCGGTCAGTCTCACAAATTGTTGCGTCGGTGTTTCGCTCACCACGTCGTCTCCAGACACGTAGACGGCCATCAGAGCGGGTCAAGCGGAATCTTGACTCGTCTGTGAAGAGAACAGAACGCCAGTGGCGAAGCTGCCAGGTGACATGTTGATGTGCAAACTCTAGTCGCGCCTATATGTGCTGGCGGGTTAGCCTAGGCACTCGATTTGGTCGTCTGGCTCTCAAGCCAACTTCACGTAATCTGTTCCGGATTGTTTGATCTGAAACAGCTACCCCAGTTGAAAGACACCACACAGTCTATTAGAACTGCTCCCAAATTAACTAGAGCTCATTTGCATTGTGCTAGAGGTGATAAAATGAGAATGAAGTATGCAATGCAAGTGATGGGCCAGGCCATTTCTCAGGTCTCTGGCCGTTGAGGTTCTTCGGCGCAGGGCACATAATGATCTTGATTGGCGGTTGTTGAGCGTCGGCGACCTTGCCCAGCTCTTCGCGTGTACTGGCCAGTCGCCTAGAATCGTGTCCACAGTCGGAAAATGACGGAAGAGGACACATTGAGGGTATTTGCCACAGTCCGAAATGATTGACCCGTTTGGAGCAATGTTACGGCTCTCGCAGCTTCTACTGCTTCAAGATGCCTTCGCGGAATGCCTGCACCTTCTAATGTTCGACCGTTATCTCCAAGCAACGAGTGTACTGGCATGTAACCACTTTGTTTTAACCGGGAGGTTATATTGCTATGCAAATTTCTCAGAACATCTGGCAGCAAAATGTGTTGGCTTCAACCATTTCCTATGAGGGAGATAATAGGTTTCATGTTGCAGAAGATGAAATTGCTAAAAAGTATTATTTACGCCCTCTATAGGGGATTCTACAAGTGTTCCTTTAATTGTTTTGAGCAGTGTATAAGCGCAGATTCAGTTATTTTTATGAAAAACATGAATAAACCTGAAATGTGGGATGTTTACACTGAGTGGCCAGATTATTATGACCATCTGACGTTTGTAGGCAAATTAGCTATGATTTCGTGCTGAAATTGCCAAAGGACCAGACCACAACAGTAGAAGTGATTTTTTTTCCTGAAGATTTGGGTAAACGAAGCGATTTAACAGCCTTTGGGATGATTGTTGGCGCTCGGAGCCATGGAACGAGTACCAACAAAACAGCTGCATTCATTAAATGCTGTTAAAGCGTTTAAAGACTGGACTGTCAGCCGAAAAACTATGTCTGAACGTGCGAGTTGTGGCCGTCAGCGACTAGTCAATGTTCGGATAGAATGGGGAGTGGCAAGACAGGTACAAGACAACAGAACGGCAACAGTGCATCAAATTACTGCAATCTTAATCAGGGGTCCTCTCAAATGACTTCTGAACGCATTGTTTGCCGTAGACCGCATCGTATGGGATATCGAAGCCGAAGGCCTGTTCGAACACCTTTGCTGTCTGCACTTAACACGATAAAATGCATTCAATTCCTACAGGAACAGTCGAGCACTGGAAAAAAAGTCATGCGGTCCGATGAATCAGGTTTCCAGTTGCACTATGCAGATGACAGAGTGAGAATTTGGCGAAAACAGCATGAAAGCACGAATCCCATGTGCACGAGTACAACCGTACAAGCTGGTGGGGGCAGTGTTATGGTTTGGGGCATGTTTTCCTGGCATGAACTTGGTCCTTTAATTCGTGTGGAACAGCGTCTGAATAGCACGGCATACTTAGTTCATCCTATTACGTTGATGGCGTATGCCAATGGAGATGGCTTCTTCCAGCAAAATGAATGCCATGCCACTCCTGGTTTCAAGAACATGAGGGAAACTCTACTTTGCTTAGATGCCCTCCCCCCCCCCAAATCACCAGATCTCACGCAACTGGACAGTGCCCTGTTTTTGTTTATCTGTTGATGGCGTTAGGAGAATGTCAGCAAAACTGTCAAAAAGAATGCAGCGAGTGGTCTGATACATCCTGCATAACATTGTAATTTGAAAATTATTCAATAAAAAAACTTCTCACCCTGTAATTAAATTTAATAAGCAGAGTTGTTTTATGTTAGTTTAAGTTAAATCTATCCCAATACACTATTGGATACTAAAGAAAATAATATTTTTTCACGAAAAATAACATTTTATTTGGTTGCTTTTCTATACATTCACATCACAATCTTGATGCAATTTTTTTTTTTTTTTTTTTTTTTAAAAAAAAAAAAGTAAAGATGGAACATCATTTAATGAAAATATGTGAACTTTCTAACAACAAATAATAAAGGAAATAAGTATTTTAAACCAAATCATTCCAAAAGAACTAATCAATATTGTAAAAGTCCAATTCCAAAAGAAAGTACAATTGAAGGTACAACTGATTAAATACATTAAAAAAAGAACAAAAGTAGTTTCTGCATGACATGTTTTAGATTCAGCAGAGTTGAACCAAAGCAAACTGACTCTGCCTAATCTTTCCCTTTCTTATCTTCTGCGACTTCTTCCTTCGGTTGATCACCTCTGCTGCCATCACCTGATTTTTCATCTAGTGAGTCCATTTTCTTATCTTCTTTTTCTTTAATATCTTCCTTTCTGTCCTTGTCCTTTTCATCATCTGTTCGAGACCTTTTCCTCTGTCCTCTGTGCGACTGAATGTTGCGTCGGCCCCCATCACCTTCATCCTCACTGTCAGAAAATTCGTCGTCGCAAGCTATACGCTTATCACTAGCTCTTATGGAAATACGCTCCTCTGGATTATGCTTGTCTTCATCTTCACTCTCATTATCAATGGCTTCATCAGGTATTGGCTGCATTTGAACTCCTGGAGCGTGTGGAAGCATTCTCAGATTATCCAACAACCGATTTTTGATCTTTTCTAGGTATTCGGGAGTGTTTTGGTTGGCCATGTTGGAGGGACATATGTGAAGCTTAAAATCCGGTCCAAAATATTCAAAATAATCGTTATAAGGCAGCTCATTTGCAATATCAACTCCAAGAGCAACAGCAGTTTCAAATGTCCAGCAGCGAGCCACGTTTCTGATGGTGTAGCCGCCACCACCGAGCAAAAGGAGAGGCAGGTTGTACTTCTTCACGAACTCGACACATTTAGCGTGGCCCTTAAGGGTCAAATTGAAGCATCCCAGTCGGTCACCGGAGAGCGAATCTGCTCCACACTGCAAGACCACTGCACTTGGTTGGTACATTTCCATTACTTTTGATACAATTGGTACGAAGATTTGTTCGTAAGATTCGTCATCGATTCCATCTCTTAATGGGAAATTAACTGCGTAATATTTGCCTTTGCCTGCTCCAATATCTCTCAGGTCACCTGTCCCTGGGAAATACTCACCATACTTGTGAAACGAGACAGTCATTACACGATCAGTGGTATAGAAAGCCTCTTCTACACCATCCCCATGGTGAATGTCGATGTCGATATACAGAACTCTTTGGTGGTATTTCAAGAGTTCTAATATTGCTAAAACAATGTCGTTGACATAGCAAAATCCCGAAGCTTCCGACTTTTTAGCGTGATGTAGCCCACCAGACCAATTGACAGCTATGTCAGCAGCTTGTTTGTTCAATTTTACAGCACCAGCAACAGATCCTCCAGTGGAGAGCTGACAAAATTCATATAATCCATCGAACACCGGGCAGTCTTCTCCAACGTTAAATCTTGGCATTTGTTTATTGTATTCAGACATGTTATCGGGGAGAATACTTCTCAGGAACCTGATGTAATCGTCGCTGTGGAACTTTGTCATTTCTTCTTGAGTGGCTTTGTGAGGCCGATAGATTTCCATTTTGCGATATAATCCATAGTTGAGCAAAAGATTGTGAGTCATGCGAATCCTGTGGGGCTTCATTGGATGGCCCTGGCCATAATAATAGTTTCCTATATCACTGTCATAATAATAGCACACTCGCGTTTTATTATGAGGTTGTGGACTCATGTTTTAGAACTAATACAAATGCCGCCGTCGCCAGGTGACAAAAGCTTTTTAAATGTCGGCAGAGAATCGCATAGATTCGAGTGCCATCTGTCGACGGTGTTTCAAACCTTTCTGAATAGAAATAAAAAATAATTCAATGTATAGATGTAGAATCATTTAAATAAACTTATATGAATTTTCATAAGATTCTCAATTAATGAATCTATATATTAAATCCTTTTCATTGATTCTAAATTTAATAATATTTCCGTTTCTTTACCTAATCAGATTCAATAGATAGAAATGATCTTAGGCCTCGTCTTTTTCCCCAATGCTACGGATCCTTAACAAACAATGATTAACAATCGTTAACAATGTATATAGGCTACTGCAATACTAGCGCCAGCTGTTGAGCGCTCACTGAATCGTTGTCAGCCTATGGAGAAATTACCAAGAGGGGTGGGGGTCATAAAAAAAACCTTTTTAGCTCAAACATGGATAATCAGAGTCAAATAATGCATTAACAAAAACTATTTGCCTCAATGAGAGGAATCCGTACATGTCAAATTTATTATTGAATTTTATTTGCTTGTATGAATGCTATAGGCATTTCTTTAGTTTTAGAAAGAAAAAAAAAATGTTTTTTTTTAAGTTTATAGATATGTTCTCTGGCCAGGTTTTAGTAATAAAAAAGTCCAGGAACGGTCTAATATCTCGAAAAATATACGTCTTGTCAAAAAAAGAAAAAATACGTGTCAAATATTTTTTGAAAGCTATTTAATGGCGCAAAAATTAGCCCCCTGCACCCCTCGTAATGGGTAGTGTAGGGGGGCAACTTTGAAATTTCAAATGAGTTTCTGATTAATTTTATTGTGATGCTTTGTCTTACTATTTATGTATTTTGTATTTTAGAATTCATTATCTCAAATAGTGAACTTTATTTTGTGAATTCTGAAGTTTCAAATGAAATCTGTTTCTGTTATATTGTGCAGACGTACACTGACTTTTGGATCACCCTGCATAAAGAAAGCTGATTTGTGAAAATAGCGTAACAATTAGATACCCTGTTATTGCAAAAAAAAAAAAAAGAAGTACCATGAAGTAAGCGTCCTTATGTAAAGAAATTACATTTCAATATTTTCAGATTGTACACAACATTTGAGAAATGTTTTATTCTTGGTGTTTTTCAATTGAGGGGCTCAGTGGAAAAGGGGCACATGGCACATATTAATGAATACGTATTGAGTTTTTGTTATAGAAAGACAGCTCCAGCCATGTAGGGACTCTTTAATGAACCTCTAACACAATGGCATGTTTCTATTTCCCAATACGACAAGCATTCTGAATATCTATCATATTCTTCTTCATGTTATAGTATGTTTTGAATGTGTTCAAATATGTCTTAATTTCATATGTTCTCTGCCAATATTTGATAGTAAAATCATCTAAGAGTGAAGGCCTATGTGTTCGTTTCAGAAACTCAATCTTTTTTTTTTTTTCCTTTTTTTCGTTGCTGAAATCGACTTAAAAACTCTCTACTCATTATTCGAAGAGATACGTTGAAATTTTGAAAAAAAAAATTTCCGTCTCTACGTATGTATTTATGTGACCAATTTTGTGCAGCTAACTCCTCTGAAACGGCAAATAGCAGAACCAAAAAAAATTATACTTACTTAGAGGGTACCTTAATTTGTGCCGTATTTTTTATGTAATTGGGTAAGCCATTTTAGAGATATTAATACTTTTCTAAAAATTAAAAAATGGCTGTAGCGTTCAAACAAGCGAACCAGACTCTATGTACTCGAAATGTACGTACTCCTCTGATTAAAGCATTTTTTTTTTTTTTTTTTTTTTTTTTTTTTAAATGTCATGTTTGGCTGTGATGAGCCATTTTGGAGTTATTAACTATCTCCTCCCACCCGACAATTTTTTTTTTTATAAAAAAAGTAATTCATACTTAGAGTGATCCTTAAACTATGCATTGAAAAATTTTTGTATGGAAATGGATTAAGCCTTTAAAGAGAAATTTTTTTTTGAAAAAATGAAGAAATGGCAGGACAATGAACAACTTCCTCTTATTGAAAAAAGCAAGTTTTTTTTGAATCCGTATTATCATTTCGTGGTAGACCTGTGCGAATGAACCACGGTCTATAGATATTCATGGTCATCGAGCTCCATTGTTAAAATGAACCTAAGTTTCTAGCTCTCAATAGGGCGGGAACTCTATTGAAAAGTGGCGCTGCATGTACATTCGGCCCAAAAACGCCTGCAGCGCCACCCTATCGACAGACAGAAAATTTACTTTCATTTTCAGTTTCAATGAAAAACCTCTATCGCAGGTCACGGTCGGCCCTGATCATCACCTTCTAAACTTCGATCTAGAAGGTGATGCCCTGATTCGATCTATGCGGCACCTGGCGCGATCTGTTTTCTTTAGCTTCTCGAAACAATGGAAAATGGCCGAAGCTCGATGACCATGAATATCTATAGACCGTGGAATGAACCATTCCGCCATTCCAATTTATTTTTATTATCAGTTCAGACATTAAAGACAAGTGATAAGATTGTTGAGAAAACATGATTGTTTGTTTAAAACCGCTTTCCTGTAAAAACATGGTTTTGTGCCATATGCCCCTTTTCCACTGAGCCCCTGAATTGATTCAACCGTTTAGGAGATAGAGGCAGTGGAAGTGCAGATATTTTTAAAGTTTTGAACCAATTTTATCGATGAAGACAAAGAGATAGAGGATGTGTCTTAGAGACATTCCTATTCTACTTGTTGATGTATTTAAGAATCCGAAGTCAGAATTGAAGGGCTCGGGGCAAGAAGGACGTTGGCGGTCTGAGCCAAAGGTTCCTGGTTCGAATCCAGGCTGCGGAATTTTCTTTCCTATTTTTCATCATTAACTTTAATTTAAAAAAAACTAAACTTTTTTAATGCACACGCACAGGCTCTGCCTCCATAAGACTGCTGCCCTGAAGACTTGGATGAAGGGTGTAGGGGGTTAATTTTTGCATCATTAATGTAAATACTTTCAAAAAAAAATTTGACACGTATTTTTTCTTTTTTTTTGACAAGACGTGTATTTTTCGAGATATTAGACCGGGACGTTTTATTCAAATATTAGGAAATTGAGGATGCTCTTTCCCATTTCTCATGGTGGCACTTACAGTTGTTCAATATGCAAATTAGGACATATGCAAATCGTATCTACTAAACTGTAGGAGATAAGCACAAAAAGCAGTTACAAACTTGTTCAGCATCAAATAAGCAACAAAACAAAAACAATTTCAAAATCCGATGAACGGATCACCCAAAAACCTCATTGCAATGTCTGTAATTGGACAATCGGCTCTTGTATTGTTTGTTGCTTACAAACAGTCAAGTGTACAAATTAAATTCTTTACAGTCAATCCAGAAGATGTTCAATGTGACGTCCACCTGCACCATAACATAATTCCACGAACTTATCCCTTGATTAGGGCATCTTTCTTGATGCAACCTAACTGTTGCATGATAGTTTTGCCTTGTCTCACCAAAGCAGAGAACCATGTTGATCATTTCCTAAGCAGTGTACTGCGTCATAGTGTTTTGGTCTGATCTTGTTTGAGTCTTCAACATGTCTTCTTATACCAATTGCACAGGAAACTGGTGTTTTCATGGTAATTTGTGGAAGTTTCCAAAATAGGATAGGGATACTACATGAAATAATTTGCATTCTTGGCAAATGGCATTAGGTAGAAAAAAAAAACTGACATTGCTCGATATAATATTGAATTGTACACTCCCCTGTGTGACCCAAGCCAGAAAAACAAGAAATTAACCCCTCCCCCCTGAGGACGATATAGGAAAGTAGCGGAAGCCCTGAATTCAAATACCACGTAGATCACTTGGTCCCATCTAACACTCCCACCCCCGTAACTTCGACCCCAGGGAGCCAATCACAACCAAAATAAACAGTGAAGTACGACATCCTATGGTAAGCTACATTCCAAATTTCATCCTTCTACGTCAAAAAATGGAAAATACGAAGGGGAAGGCAGACAGACAGAAAAAAGGACAGACGAACATTGTGAAATCCGCTACTTAATAAAAAGATGTCAAAAAAGGTATTGTGGTCAAGTCTTTTATAGTGTCTGTTCACAAGGGATGCTAGGAGTCTCTGCGCATGCGCAGTGTTACGAACATGCGAGATTTCCAAAGATATTTGCAAACGGACCTTCGATATTTAAAAACAACTCTCGTATGTTCCAAGGACTTATTGTGATTTAAAGACGTCCATGACCACAAAATAGCTTTCCGATCTGTTGGTGCCTCTAAGTCCACAGCACACGGTCAAAAAGGTTTCGTGAGGTGCATGTGCAAGACCAAATGCCAAAACATGAAGTATTTTTGTGTGAAAGAGAAAATTATGTGTAATTAAAAATGCTATCCTAGCTTTCTTGCTGCAACAAGTAGGTCATCGCCATATCTGCTTTCGTGTTTATCTGATAAGAACGTCCTTATTGTCGCAGTTCTTCGTTCCTTTTCAAAAACCTGTTCAGTGCCAATAAAGGCGTGTTTTGATACTTTTCCTGTAGTGTACTTGTCATTCTGTATAATCCGCGTTATTGCATGGATAGTGATGAAACTTTATGTTTAGCATGAGGAAGAGAATTCCAACGGAAAATTTATTAGTGCATACGGTTGCCACCAGGGGAAAAAGTGGCGCTGCAAGATCATGCACAGTAGAGAGCCTTTATAATCATTGATTATAAAGGCTCTCTAATGCACAGTAAAGCTCTAGATTAGGAAAGTACGGCAAACTTCGTCGTCTGTTGCAAAATCCGCCATTGTTGGCCCAGTTGGCCCTATCAATTGAGTTACGCTTCCTCTAAAATTCGGCTTAAATG
>JAHWFO010113004.1:3307560-3402184 GCA_023313115.1 Rhysida immarginata | reverse complement strand
GAGGTTGCACTATTGCTACTGTTCTGGTAATAGAGCTTCATCAGGAGCACACGTTCTTTCTTTCCCAATGGCATAGTGACCTCTGCAGATTGCTTGTTCGCTTTTGTATACGGAACCGCTTTTTCACCTGATGGCAACTGTATGCACAAATAAATTTTCCGTTGGAATTCTCTTTCCCATGCTCTGCATAGCCTATACACAAAGTTTCATGCAGTCCGCACAGAATTAGGGAACTTTAATTATAACCACCCGTATTTTAGATCTAGTTTTAGACAAGATTAACAACCTCTCCCCGTCTATTACCTTTACATGCGAAAAAGAATTGGATAGGTGCTTATCCTTTTTAGACGTACGAATTAGAAGGGGAGAGAGCAACCTTCAACTTGAGATTTACAGAAAGAACAATTACATAAACTCTGACTCCAATCATGCCTACAATCATAAAATGGCTGCCTATTTTCACATGGCAAATAGAGCATTAAAATACCATGTCTGAAGAAAAAAGAACTTTAGTTCTTCAAAAAGCCGCAGTGCCAAATGAGTACAATATACATGCAATGGATAAGATCTACAAAAAGCAAAAATGAAAAACCGAAGTGGAGAACGTCATGACCCTTGGAAGCAGAGAAAAGGAGAAGAAATGTATATCTTTGCCCTTCAATTGACTGCTTTTTGAAAGGGATGAAGAGGATTTGCAAAAACTTCGACTTTACCATCGTCTACAAAGGCAGTCACACCAACAAAAATCTAGGCAGCACAAAAGATAAAATTGATCCAACTCAGATTTGGAATCTATGAACTTAACTGCGGCTCGTGCAGTCTCAAGTATCTGGGGCAAAGCAGGAGAAAGATGATGGCCAGAATTAATAAACGCTTCAGCTATGTGAAAAACCATAGACTTGAAAAATCTGCGAACAAGCAGCAATGAAAGGAAACTATCATGAAACTTAACTGGAGTCCTTTGAGATATCCAAATACCATTCCTCAATGAACCAAGACAGGGATCCATTAAATTTAACAAAGTGTACCCAGACAATCGCTTGTAATTGTCCTCTATTAATGGTAATTTCCCTTATTTTCACTTCCTTGATTTGTCCCTTATCGGTTGTTACACATCTTCAAAAAAAAACGTTGCACCAGAAGGAATCGTCAGATTGAAAAGATATTTGAAAGGAAGTTAGTACTCACCAACAACAACAAACGATTAAACAATGACAAAATTTACTTACTTACTTATTTACTTACTTTTCAAACCCGATTATCCTTTCGGGTTGCGGAGGTGGCATCCTTATGGAGAATCTCCAGCACTCGCGATCTTCCGTCAGATAGAAGAAGATAGGTAAATGAACTGGAAGCTTTTGTTGCTGAAAATGAGCCAAAGCTACTCGATGACCAAAGAGCTGCTTACAACAGGATAATTGATGCTATCAGAAGACAGACCAAACCTGCCTGATCAACCTTCTCGTAAAGACCAGGCAGCACTGCATAGCTCTTGCTGTGGCATCTTCTGGCATTGCAGCAACATTTCTTACTGGAGGCAGGATTGCACATTCAGCTTTTAAGATTCCTTTGAACTTGGCCAAAACAGATTCTCCAAGGAATTCAGCCATGGCCAACCCTTTTCCAACAAGTACGGCTCATTGTCTGGGATGAGTGCACCATGACTTTGAAGGACATTAGAGGCAGTGACAGTCTCATGGGACTTTCGACAGACCCTTCCCATCATCCCAAAAAACACAAAGACTGATGAGGTGAATACTTCTTTGAAGACCTCCATTCTCTGGCAACATGTTCAGAAACTGGAACTGAAGACCAACATCAGAGCCATCTGTTTGGAGGTTTAACAGTTGAGCACTTTTTACATCAGTTGCTTGCCATCGGCAGCGGAAGATTTTCTTTGTACCAAGAGCTCGACATGCATCAACTTCCATGTGGACAGATAGTTGGTACAATAAATGAACTCAAGGCCAAAGTCTTTTCTAACATGAACAACAACTACAAAGGCTACACCTGATTGGGTGAGCGTGCGATTTTGGCTCCGCAAAATGATGAAGTCGACAAAATTAATCTGGATGTGCTAAAAATGTTGCCTGAAATAGCAAGTGCTTTCTGATCTATTGTCACTGTTGTCAATCAGGATGAAGCTGTAAAGTTTTCAACTGAGTTTCTTAACTTTATCCAGCTACCTGGAATGCCACCGCACAACCTTATCCTCAAAGAAGGAGCTCCAGTCATGCTGCTGAGAAACTTGGACCCTCCACGATTGTGCAATGAAACAAGGTTAGGCATCAAAAGCATGGAGCCTCATGTTATTGATGCTATGATCATCACTGGGAAATACAAAAATGAGGTTGTGTTCATTCCAAGAATCCCACGGATTCCATCAGACACAGATTTGCAATTTCCTTTTCAGTTCAGTTTCGCTGTGCCAATCAACAAGTCTCATGGAGAATCTTTTAAGGTTGTTGGACTTGATCTAAAATCTCCTTGCTTTTCTCATGGTCAGCTGTATGTTGCTTGCTCACGTGTTGACATTCCACATAATCTTTACATGTATTTTACAAGCCAGAAAGGCTTCACTAAGAAGATTGTTTACTTAAAAGCTCTGCATTAACTAATTCCATGTTTGGTATGGTTTTGTATTTAACTTACGTTTTTTGCTTTGTTAAACAGAAAATAAACTCTTTCAATTAAAAACTATTCTTGGCAAGTTTTTTCGGTTACATTAGCTTTCACTGATTAGTTTACAGTTTTTTATTATTAAAACTATCAAGGCTAATAATAAGTAATGAAGATGTGTTATTAAATGTACTCTTGTAAATCCTTTTTTCATTGGAAATGCCGGTGTGAAATAAAATGTGGAAGGATTTAGGCTTCTCACAAAAAAGGATGCAGTGATTTCATAACAATAGATTATCTCAAAGGAGAGTGGCTAATTAACTCTGCTTGAAATTTTAATAATTCGGCTACTAATGCTAACTTTTCGCTTCCAGAAACAAGTGCCACGAAGCACTGACTTTATTGGTTTGTAGTATAAGAGGTTAGAACATTTAGTAATTTTCCATATCCATATTTAATTTGAAAAGCCTGTTGTTATTTGATGAAGAACTCTTTTAAAAATTACAAAAATTAAAAAAATACAACTTATTAACAGTTCATATGAGAGGCTTCTGAAAACGGAGGGCAGTTGGACAGGTGGAAGGAGTACTTTTCATCTCAGCAACCACTGAAGCACATGAGATATATCTTGGAGCGGAGAATAGTCACGGAGGCGGAAGTCAGATGGGCAATTAAGTCGCTGAAGACTGGCAAAGCTGCAGGTGATGATGAAATCCGGTCTGAGTGTCAAGTTGATTGGTTATCCGGACAGCCCCCTAACCAATAGCAGACAGTTATTGTAGTCCCTGTCTACAGTCAATACAGGCAGGACAGCAGAAAAACTTTACAATATTACCAACTCTATCAATATAATAACATTGCCCCAGTGTCGAGGCATACTTATTTAAACGATCGTGTGGCATCTGTGGTCTATAGTTTTCATCTTACAAAGCCACTAACCAACACAAGCAATCACATAGGAGGCAACAAGACGTTTTCCCCCATCACGAAGATTCGTCTTCAAAGAATTGCAGGTAGACGTGCCAGGGAAGTTCTTTGTTTGATAAACGATGCGATGCTACAATGGCGGATTTAAGGGGGTGGCTACAGAGGCTATAGCCCCCCCCCCCCCCAATTGGTCCTAAACTTATACCAGTTAGAAAAATTGTAAAGATTTTTAATACTGCAATAATTTTACAAATTTACAAACTCCAGGACCATCACTTCCCTGGGGAGGGGGTGGTTATTTGAAATAACTTATAACATATTAGCCAAACCATCTGATTCCCCCCCCCCTCCCCCTTGGCCCCTCTCTTGACCAAGTTCCAGATCCGCCACTGTGCCATATGGTTGGATGAAGATGATGTTGACATATCGAATGTTCCTAACATTATCCAAATCAAGAATGAAGTGACTGCTATGCCAGTCATAAAAAATATAAAGAATGGGTTCAAAGTCCATGGACACGGTGATTAAATTTTGATCGTTCATTTGATTTGTTATGTTTAGTAAATTTTATAAAATGTTTGATTTATTGTTGATTTTATGAAAAATGATTTTAAATAGAAATATATAATAATTTTGGAAGTGCTGTTTTAATTTAATAATTTCTAAATTTAAAATTGCAAAATAAGTGACGTTACTCCAGGGGAGGATGGATCACACAAATGTGACCACCTGAGACAAGGACGGGGGGGGGGGGGGGGAAAAAAAATCATGAAATTCGTGTGACGTAATTTATGGATGGCCCCAAATGGGATCGAAGGGATTGCAACAACTGTGTAGGCATCTCTTTGACAGCATTCTGGGAGAGAAGTCGATAAATAGTAGAATCTAAAGGCGCCCACCGAAGTAGCCCTGGATTGAAAAGTAAGTAAAAAGCTACACCGAGGTGTAGCTTTTTATTTTTAAAAATTTTAATAGATCTTCTACGATGTATATTTTAGTAGAACTATCTTTTAATCGATTTGTTCATTTATTCACTTTTATCTATTTTGTGCTTGTACTATCATATGTCTTGTATCCCTTGTGTTAATAATGAGTACGTTTCACTCTGGAAGGGAGGTCCCAATATCGCCATGGCCTTTAATGTTCTGTTCACATTATCAGCATTCACTCTTGAAGGTTCCTTAGCTGAAACTAAAGTTATATTCAAAAACGCACCAACTTCAATATTCATGGGCCATCCCGTATTCTTATACACAATCTGCCCATTCATCACTGGACACTTCTGCCCATCCATACAGTTCATACAACCTATAAAAAACGTTGACGGATTACAATATGAACATAGCAGCTACTGCAATCAATCTGAACAGAGGACACGAACTTAGTGTGGAGGAAAGTGGGAATGATCATTGGAGTCCACAGGTTCTGGCATTCGATCCGTGAGATTTCCAACATATTTCAGATACCCCGCTCGACAGTGAGTGATGTTATTTTGAAGTGGAAGCGAGAGTGGGTTATAACATGCCAACCAAGATTCTGTAAACCGACGAAATTGACAGATCGCGACCATCGATGCTTGAAAACGTGAAGGCTTCGTTAAAAACGTTGGCACAGGACTTTCGATCGGCGTCGTCTAGTGATGCAAGTGATCGTACCGTCCGCTGAGAGATCGTCGTAGTTTGGTTTTCGTGGACGAGCAGCAATTCACAGCCCTTAAGGCGACCCTTTGGTTACAGTGGTGCAAGGAACGCCGATGAACCCCGCTACAAGTTGTGGCGGTCCGATGGGCGTGTGTGGTGGGTTTGGCGAGTGCCTGGCGAACGATATTTACAAGACTGTGTCTTACCCACAGTGAAATTCGGAAGAGGTGGCATTATAGTCTAGTCCTGCTTTTCGTGGTATGGTCTTGGTCCTCTTGTTTCAGTTCGCGGAACCACGAATGTCGAAGCGTACCAAACAGTTCGGGACAATTCAGCGCTACCGACATTGTGGAAACACTTTGGCCCATACCTGTTTCAGCACGACAATGCTCCCTGTCATACAGCAGGTGTTGAGGAAATATGTGTGAAGAAACTTGACTGGCCAGCCCAAAGTCCAGACCCCAATGAACACCTTTGGGATGAATTGGGACATCGGTTAAAAGCCAGGTCATGCTGCCCAAAGAACACCATTGATGAATGAAGAAGGATGAATTGTTGCCCGGACCCTGATGGTCAGGTAACTTTTGAGTGCCCTGGCCTGTCTCTCGTTGGCCTCGGGTAATTACGCAATGACGTGATCCTTTTGAAGCGTTGTAATTGGCTGGACTTTGGTCGGCGATGGCTGGTGACGTCACATCAAGTGACATGTCTTGCTGTCGATTTATTTTTAGCAATAGCGGGTTTAACAAATGCTGAGATGGCCGATTTGGACATGGTGTATGGAGCTGCTAATGGAAACGCAAGAGAAGAAGTAACCTTACAGACATGTCCCAAACCATCAAACATTTACAAGTTTAGACCGACGTTTGAGAGAAACTGAGACTTTTATTGTTAGAAGATTTGTTAGTATTAACAGAGTTTCCATTTTTATCTTGGGGTGTGCATTAATACAAAGTTACTTCAGTCAAAACCAGTATTTACTCAAAACTGCTTCGAATTTGGACACGTTTATTAGACATCCCTATCTTATGTAGACAGGGCGTTTTTGAACTCTGTGCACGAACTTCACAGCATAAAAGGCGATAACATACTGAACATTTTTTACCATAGAATGGATGGTCCAAAGTTCACCATTAAATCGCTACAGGGAAAAAAAGTTACCAACAATTAGTTAATAACTTTATTGACAACTGATTGCAGTAACTGCTCAAAGCAGCTACCACGAATAGTAACATATGCTTGACATCGTCGAGACATCGATTGGCGAACAGTTTTAAACATGCCTGGCATGTCACGTACATTACCAGATGCTACTGCAATTCTGGCAACTAAAGTCCTCATCTGAGTTAACTTGGCTCATGTGTCCCAGAAAGAGTAATCCAGAGATGACAAATCAGGAGACCTAGGTGACCAAGCAACAGGTCCGCCTCTGCCAATCCACTGGGCCCCAAAAGTTGTAATGGTAATGGGTTGAGTATTTCCAACATTTTTCCCTGAAATGAATGGTGAACTTTGGACCATCCATTATTCTTTGGTAAAAATGTTCAGTATATAGGGTGGATACAAAAATGAGCCTTCTTTTTATTTTCGTAACCGAAGCATGTCAATTTTGATGAATCCAATGAATAGGGAGTTGTGGGTGACCTATCCAATGGTGCACTTTTTATCATCCCAAATATGCAAATTAGAACACATTCAAATTCTATCTTAAAAACCGTAACAGATATACGAAAAATCCAATTGATGACTTGTTCAGCATGGAATTCCGATAAAAAACAAACAAAACAAAAAAAAGAATTCCAAAATCCGATGAACGGATCACCAACAATCACAAGTTGACCATTTCAGTCTTGTGTATGCTGGCACATGCCTTTTATTTGCTTTTCCTCATGAAAGTGAATGTTATTATGGTAATTGTTGGTCATTTCTTGATTTGCATGTTGAACATTCAAATGTCTTTGTGAAGTGCATAGGGAGGTAACTAATAAATCAACATGTGATTGTTGGTGATCCCTTCATCGGATTTTGGAAATTATTTTTTTGTTCGGAATTCCATACTGAACAAGTCTTCAATTGGAATTTTTCGTGTATCTGTTACGGTTTTTAAGATAGGATTTGAATGTGTCCTAATTTGCATATTTAGGATGATGAAAAGTGCACCATGGGATAGGTCACCCACAACTTACTATTCATTGGATTCATCAAAATTGACATATCTGCTTTGGGTTACGAAAATAAAAGGGGGGGAGGGCTCATTTTTGTATCCACCCAGACTTATCACCTATAACCCTGTGAAGTTTGTGCACAGAGTTCAAAATCACCCTGTATACGAAGTTTCTCCAACGAATTTTTAAACACTCTGCATACTGCAATTAATAACACGTGTGCAATCCAATGACATCTTTCAGTTACTGAAAAACTTTAAAAATGGGCTGCAAATGACGAATTTGTTTGAGACGGTCATCTACTTTTTTCCACCCTAAAAATTTTATTTCTCGTAAAAAATAAATTTTAAATAAAACTGTGGTCTTTATGTATATTTACAATGAAAACTGTCTTGGAAACCACCTGCCATTTGGACCACTTTTTCTAGGAACCAAAAATTCACCTGCACCATAGGCTATACTTTACTAGAAGGTGCTCGGTAAAAAAAAAAAAATTTTAAAAAAAAAAATTTTGTGGAAAAATCACAATTTTTGATAGGAAAAAAAGTTTCAAGAAAACATTAACGATCAATATTAAAATTGGGCTAAAAATATGTTATAAAAAGCTTTCTCCAAAAATCAAATATAATTTTAATATTTGAAAAACCGAATATCAAAAAATAAACTTAAAAAATCATAATAAACAATTCAATGAAATTCATCAGAGAATCTTCATTTCCATAACCACAAGGACTGTTTTTCTTCAAATTCAGTGTTACTCATTATGAATTACTTCAACAAATTGTTCATCATGAATTTCAACAAGTTGGAAAAGTATCTGGAATTAGGACTTAAAATTTACATGGATTTAAGGATATTTTTTTAACAAGTTAGTAATATTAATTTTAAATCTTAGAAGAAAAATGTTAAGTAATGCTTTTCCTTGGCTTTTATTTTTTTTTTTTTTGTGGCAGAGAATAATTTTATTTATTATGAACGTTTCCAAAACTTTTCTTCCTCTGACTTTTTGCCAAAACTTTTTTACCTACAATCTACTAGATCACCTGCAATGAGAACCGCTTTTTACATGGAACCACAAGTGGTCGCCTTAGACAGTTTTTACTGTATACTGATTAAATTTATAATGCTTAATATTTTTTTTTGTTGAGAAATGTCAAAATTATTTCATATAATAAACAGCGATTTTGTGGGGTTAATTCGGAAACTTTAACCTTTAATCATTGATAAAACTACAGCAATGGCATTAACTTCTATAAGTTGCCCAATGTCAGTAGACTATATGATTATATCTCAAATGTGGATAATCCTTGTCCCCACTAGTTTTAAATCCAGGCTTTGAAAATTCAAAAATCAAACTACCATTTCAAAACGTTTGCAGAACCTCTTTAATATAAAAATACAGAAAGGAAGACGTAAAATTAATAAGAATCTTTATTTACAATCAATATGGAAGCAACAAGTGCAAATATGTACTTAAATGTAATAATAGCATATAATTTCACGTTATTTACATCTTCATTTGAAATACAATTAATAATAATAATGCATTAAAAACGACAGCAAACAACATGAATCTAGGGGGTTAAATGGTATCAAATTTGTAGTACAACATCAATCTCAATACTGTTTTAAAAAAAATAATAATAATAATCTGCAAAACACATAAGTTCTTATATATATCTTACATACTTTAAAAGTATAATCTTTCGATCGATCATGGATTATGGTATAAAAAAAAAATAAAAAAAAATTACTCAATAGCATTGCAAAGAAATGAAAACACAAAATCATTATTCAAAACAAAGGGGAGGGGGGAAATGGAAACGTTTACATGTGAATTAAAAACGAACTTATGAAAACATTTTTGTCTTACAACATAAATCTCCCACAAATGAAAATTTCTTATGAATAAATTAAAGATGAGTATCTTATTATTATTATTATTATTATTATTATTATTATTATTATTATTATTTCGACTTAGATGTTAACATCAACTTCAATCACTGTCACCCTTTCCCCCCAATTGTTAAAATATCACTGAGACCAGGTTTAGAAAACTTAATAAAAAATAACAAAACTGAAATTCAATTCCACACTTTGTTTTTCCCATTAGAATCAGTTTTTAACGACCTACTAAAAAATTTGTGATTGGCAGTGTTTCGTTTATAATTTTCCTGAAATTAATGTCAATTCTTTGTACTTTACTGTTTTAATTTTTGAGGTATAAAGGATGATGTATATAATCAGGTATCAGATGTTCTTCTTCTTATAATGCTGAAAAATGTTTTGAAGGCAAAAATTAACTAGACCTAAAAGACAAAGAGCAACAGCATAAAACAATATGGCAAGAGAAATGGAAAACAAAATGAAAAGCAACCTCACAAAGACTAAGGATAGAATAAAAAAAAAACATAAAAACTTAAATCTTTGCTTGGAAGAAAGAAAAAAGAAAGCTCTATGAACATTGGATAGCAACATATATTTCTTCAAAACCAGCCTTTATCTTGCAAGAAGTTCCAAATAGACATGCACAATAACAGATTACTGTAAACAGACATACTTCCTAATGGTAAGGACAATATACTCTTTTTACAAATCATAAAAGTTAATAAACAATTTGTTATAATAAGAAAAGACCTAATCAGGATAGTGTGCTGAAAATTAAAGCAATGGAAAAAAATGAGGGAAAATTCAAATTTATCTTCGACATTTTGACCCTACAACGTATTTGAAGTTGTTGATGAGGATGGTATAATAATAAATTATATTATCATCACTGCATTATTATTTATATGGTATCCTTAACCCAAGGCATTGAAGTTAAGATTTTAATCCTGAAACATAACTATTTATATTTAATGAATCTGATCAGAGGATTATTGGGTTATGTTTATACATGGGCATAGCTTTTCAAAAAAATTACTGTAATCTTAGATAATTCCCAGTTGTAAAATACGAACACTGTATTTTTGCGAATATATCCTGCACTTTGTATAATCGGATTGTATCTCAAATATAGAAGTTAAAAAAAATGGAAAACCCCACACTTTTTTTTTTCCTGCTGGGTTTACAATGTATGTGTCACAAAAATTCAAATTTGGTTTAAATCGGAAGGGAAAAGTAAAAGATTTAAAACGAGCACTCCCTCTCTGCGGGGTATACTCGCAAAAATACAATACAGCATTTTCTTTAAATTAAAAGAAAAGAGAAAAAAAAAACTATACTCAGGCCAAGTTAGTTAAAACAATAAATAAATGAATTACACTGGAATAGATTTAGGTTTTCACTCGAAAAAGTAATTTTGGAGAGTTTATGCGCGTCCCTGAATTAATCACATAACATAACTTCTAAAAGAAGTAAAAAGCCTTGGGAAAAAATAAAAACACAGTTCCAAAAGTCTTCCCTTCTTAAGTACCCGTTGAAAGTCACCCTAAGTCAAGAAATAAATTTTATTTTCTAAAAAAATTTATATTAATAAAAAAAAATCCCCATGAAGATACAAAGCTTTAAAGGTTTTCACAATCAATAATATCCGAATTTATGATATACATTTAGAACAACTAACATTCAAAGATTTTTTTTTTTTTTTTTTGGTGGACATTGAAAAAGAAAGTAGAGATGAGTAATCACGTCGAAAGAAAAAAATATTTCACCAATTCAATGAGAAGATCACAATTCGAATTTGGTCAGGCAATCAGCACAGCCTACTGTTAAGTTCATCTCTATTTCAAGTGGAACACACATTAAATGAGATGACTACCAGTAATGAAAATTGCCCAACTGCAATGGTTCAACAACTTCAGACTAATGGCGCTAAAGATTCCACTCCCATTTGTATAGTCAACATTTAAAATCTATTTCAAAACACACCAAAAAAGTTACACACATTTTACTCATGTTAAAATAAATAACCTAGCATTCCTTTTCCCCCCAACATTGAATATCCTCCGGCATAAAGTTATTAAAAGATATTTTGATTTAATACATGCAAACTTTCTCGTTGAGTGAATACAACAATGCAAAATATATGTATACAATATACATATATATATAATATATATATATAATATTTCTCTCTATATATTTTAATATATAAATTTATATATTTACAATTATTTAATTGGTAATCATTTCATAAATTTGGACAGGAATAACCTCATATATTTCTTATATAACAAAATGATTCATGCCACCAAATAAAAGATTTTTTTTTAAATAATTACATAGACATGAAAATATATTTTAAAACTTATATGTAAAATACATACTTTTTAAATATATACAAATTTTAAAACATATTTACATGATTATTTTTTTTAATGTGTTACATTCAAATTACAAGTTTTGAGTATATTCTCGACATCTGAATTAACTGATATTGTATTGATCCATATAGCCAATTTCATTTCATGTAGGCAAATTAAGGCTTGATTCCCTAATATCCTCCATGATGCTAATCCTCTTTCCAATAGTGCTCTGATTAAAAATGTCAATTCATAATACTGTTAATTGATATAGCATTATTAATATAAGGCTTAAAAAAGTGTCAATCAGTCAAGTAATTGCTATTATTAAACCATTTTCGAACTTCATTACTAAAAATTCCAAACAGAAATAAATAAAATGGAAGCTGAGCAAACGGAACATTAACAAATTTAGTTACAAATGCGTTACGGTTTTAATAAAAAATCTTTTATATTTTTTAAAAAAAAAAAAAAAAAAAAAAAAAAAAAAACAAAAAAAAAAAACAAACAAACATAATAGATAAAAAGGAATGAAATATCACCACAAACAATTTCTAAACAGTAAATTCTGTACTGCCACAAATTCTAAAAGAAAATAAAATAAAAATACAAAAAACAAAACAACAGAAGATCATTTGACAAAACAGAGCTCATGAGGATTATGTATTTTAGTCTTATAAATTCTGAAGTACAACCAGTGGTGTGTTGGGACAGGCTTGCTTACACCAGCTGTTAAATTTTCCTAAATATAGCAAGCTGGTAACATGCTAGTTTTACCTTTTACTGCATTTGTTCCTTAGCAGATCATTGAACAGGTGCAAGAAACATGCATTCTTTTCCCTATCTTTATACACAAAGTTACATAAAATTTACAAAAGTGCCTCAAAACTAAATTGGGCCCTTCATGTTGACGACATGCCACAGTTTGCAAGCCCGTTGCAAACCAACACACCACTGACTACAACTTTAGTTTTAATCTTGGGATATAACCATTGAAACAGCAAGAATGGTTTGTTAAATGGAGAGCTGATGCCTTTAGTTTGCATCGATGCAAATAGTATAAATGAACAGAATTGCTTAAATTTAATATCATTTCTGTAATTAACGTCCATTTTACTGCCAAATCATATATGGATAGCCCAAAAGAAAAGTACACTCAGGCAATGGGACCCTGTCTAAATGGAGAAGAACGTCAGCAAACTTATCATTCAAACCATATCTTTTTTTTCACTGTCTAATGCTAACCACTAAATATGTATGATCTGCAACCTTTGTGTATGTTACTGTTGGGCAACCCTTATATACCCAAAACAAAGCAGCAGGTTAATTCTTTTTATCCAACTTTTTTTTTTTTTTCAAGTTTTATTTTTATTGTTTGTTGAGATTATTTAAAACTTTAATAAAATATTTAAAAAATATTTTTTTCTTTTTTTTTTTTTTTTTTTGAAATTTACAAAATTGAGGCAACCTTTCTACTATTCATCACACTAATATTCCATCCATAGATAAAATACAAGTTTCCAAAAAAATATATATAAAAACAATAGGCGATGGGACAACAGGTGCTTCCGACACTTAAATGTACAATAAAAAATAGGATTTCCTAGGATCTGACATTAAAACCAAACATTTTTACACCACTTATAATGTACAATCATCAAACTTAGAAAAGAATATTTAAGATGTTACAATAATAATAATAATAATGTTCACTTATTCTATGTATTCATATGAGTTAATTAAATAACTGTACAATGAAATAAAAGAAAATAAAAATACAAAGGGAGCAAAATTAAACTGTAATAGTTGAAATAGGAAAAAGAGAGGGGGAGAAGAAAAGGTTTCAAATAATCGTCATTCAATTCAGCAAAGAGCTCTCTTTAAGAGGAGGAGGAATACAAGCCCATACAATAAATTAGTGTGCTCTATTAATTATGAAATATTAATTAAGAATATAAACAAAAAGTACGTAAGCTTAACTCAAGCTTATTTTACACTCCCCAAAATCATTCTCGTAGGAAATGGTGAAAAAAAAAGGACAAAACTAATTAGGAAATGCAAATATTTCTCATGTAATTATGTTTACTCCAAACCGAAATCCATAAAATATGTTCCAAAAGTTTCAAATGAAATATACGAGGCACTTGTAGAATACACAAGGAACCTTGATGTTATTGATATTATATCAATTTACTTTTTTTTTTTTCCTTCATAGTACCATAATAAATCATCAAACTAGTATAGCAAGAATTTAATCTTTCACTTCTAAATTCTTATTCTATTTAAAGATAAAAAGAAATACTGAAGACATTATAAAAAAAACATTTTTTTTTTTAAATTTTAAATCGGCAAAGGAAGAGAAACTCAAAAAAAGTCTTTATACAATATTTGAATCATAGTTGTGGAATGTGAAAAGAGAATTAACTTTCAGGATGAAAATAAAAGTGAAGAAATCAATTACAAATGCTAACCTCCAATAATGCTTGAGGTAGAAAATGGTCTACCGTGAACTAAACATCCCAAATTAATTACAAAGTGAGCAATAGACAGAACTGAAACAAAGCTGTCAACTGACAGAGCAACATAAAACTGTCAATACGATTAATTTTTTTGCTTTTCATATATAGTTTCATCTTTATTATTATTTACGAATTTCCCCATGTAACATAAGGTGAAGGGAAAGAACGAATTTCAATAACACTGTGTTATTAACACATCCCTCTAAGCAAATACAGCATTGTACAGCCCAGCGTTTCCCAAACCTTTTCTGACCGTGGACTATTAATATTTTCTTGCATGGCTCATTCTATTACGTAAGCTATAACAATCATATTGGCTTGGTCTTGCTGAATAAAGTATGAACCAGTTTTGATATATACAATATGCTAAGTTTATTAAATAAGGCCATGCATTTCGACTAATGTGGTCATCATCATTCTTTCATATCTGGCTAGACATTATTAGTTCAAACTCGTTGCCATATTTAATAAACTTATCATTGCTTATATCAAGACCACTTCATAATTTATTTACTAAAACATGGTTTTCACTTCATTGTAATAATAATAATAATAATAATAATAATAATAATAATAATAATAATAATCATCATCTCATATTAGAATTAGTCATAAGATAGATAATAGTTCAAGTTTTAACCAAGAACTATTAAGATATTTACTTTGAATGGATGACAATAATAAAAACAATACCGACAGTAATGTTAAAGTCAAATAAGCAATACTTGTTTGCTAAATCAATTAAAGGGATCAAAATTTTTCTACGAACTATATTACTTAATTTTCAATTATTCCCAACATTTGAATACACAAAGTTAATGTTCACTATCCACACATTCATGCAATGAGTGAATGTGCAAATTGAATTGTTGTGATTTCTGTGACCAATAAAATAAGTACTGATCATTAACCTCCTGTAACCAGCTGGGGGAAACAAACTGCTCCCTGTAACCAAATAGGTTGGGGCATGTAATCTTGCCCCTGGAGGGGAACGCCAAAAGTGTTTGAGTAACGGAAAACAGTGACCAGTGAGGCCCGCAGGGCTGAGAGTAGTAAGAGTTTCCTAATTTTGCATGTAAAATTTTACTTAGATAACCTCTCTCGATTTCAGACTTGGACAAAAAAACTCAAAACGAACAAGTTTGTTATTGTGCGGATAGTGAAGATTAACCTAATTTCTTAACAGGTGAATGGTGGGAATTCAAATAAACAAGGAATTATTTTTTTAATGGTTATATGAACTAATAATAATAATAATAATGAATTTAGGCCTAAATGGTGTTATTATTTTTGTTTCATTAATATTTTCTGAGGACCGATACCAGGTTGCAGACTACAGTTTAGGAAACGCTGGTGTAGCCTAATACAATAGCCTAATATCAAATTCTTTTTGAGCTAGTAAATAATTTAAAACTTAATAAATTCATGAACAATGATAGTGCTTTCTATTTTAAATAAGAGGCTTCAATTTTAAGGTTTTTTCTGCTGTTAAAATTTCTGCAACAAATTAATTTATAATGCTTCATGTCATTAGTTTTGTTTAAATAAAAAATAAAATAAAAATAATAATTAAAAAAAAAACTTTAAAAACATGTCAATACTTTTTGAAGTAAAGGTATGTTGAAAAGCTTTTATCACTTGCTACAAATGTCCTCTTACAAGAAAGGCAAGTTTCAGAAGGGGGGAAGAATTTTCAAAGAAAAAAATTTCTGTGAATGTTACATAAGTGAATGCTTCAGTCATAAAGCACAGCCACGCGAAGATTACAAGAGTGAGGCTCGTAACAAAAAAATTTCATTCCACTTTCGTTAATTTGGTGGTAGGTCTACGCAGTAAACCGGCAATATTGCACATCATATTGTAAGTTTCAGAGGAAGGAATAATCACTAATAAAACTTTTAAAACTGTATACAGTCGAAATCATTTATAACGACATTGGTTATGGCAGCCAACCAACTGTAATTGACCAGATTTTCTCTTAAGTTTGATTTCCTAACTAAATTATAAGAAAATATTGGTTATAGTGACTGCCTAGAACAGAATCGTGTACAGCAGAAGACTTTTCAACCGCAATGGGAATTCCCTATTAGCTATAACGACTGATTTCCAGTGCCAAGTGACAACGGAAGTGAGATTACTCGTGGGAGAGATCTCCCTGGACCAGAGCTCACGCTTACAATTTACACGTCAAATGAGCATTTTTGCTAAAAATTGACTTGTTAGATTTTGAATATTATTGGCCAAATCCTTCTCTCCACATTTTAAACTCGCATATGCTGTCTTGTTTAAATTTCTAATTGTGGATGCATGTAAAAACTTAGAAGTTAAAAAGAATCTAAAATTTGACTCTCAATTTTCAGGCTGAGGAGTCAGATTGACTCATGGATATTTGGTCGTAGAGCGAACCCTGCTGGACCCACACTTTTGAGGGTTTATTTTCAAGTCCATGTACTCCACTGCTGTTCCCTTTCATCAGTCAGTCAGTCAATTTAGGAGTTGCCAAATTTTAGAGGAAAAATTTTTTGAGTTGGAAAACTGACTCACTTTTTAGCCCATGCTTACCGAGCTTGTGTGGCTGTCGCAGTTGTATTAATATAAATGGCTCTTCCATACGTGGAAGAAAAAGCTGCATTATTTGGCAGCTGGTGTCTGGCAACAATTGCGACATTTGCAGAGAATTAAATAGGGTATATCCCTCTATGCTTTGTCAACGAAGGAAGGATCACGAGAAAATTAAGACTGCTAGAATCAAATATATTACAAATTGACATTGGTATGAAGGATTTTTTCATGGTCCCTTGGAGATTGTTATAAACGATATCAACTCTGAAAAAAAAAGTACGGTGATAATTTTGTTTCCCTAAAATTTTGAATTGTTCCATGTATCAATACTTATTCAAAATCTCAAAATATGAGTTGCACCAAGTCGGCAAAATGGAAATTATACATCACAGGACCAGGTTCTTAACATTAATACAATCTCATTCTTATAATCTTAATGCAGCTTTTATGTTTAAAAAAATTAATAAAAAACTACTCTAAAATATAAAAATTTATTAAATGCCATGATTCCTAAAACATTTTGAAGCATTAAATAGCATTAATTTAAATATCCTAAAAAGGGACATAATTCCCATTAGGATGTTCTCATTTCCTTCCTAATTGGGTGAAATTTATAAACAAGCAAAATAACAAGATGTATTTTTGATCAATAGTTCCCGTCAAAGCAGCTGTGCCTAAATGATTTAATGAAATTTTTATATCCCTATAATTATAAAATAAACGTGCTCAAATTTGGACACCTAACGAATGCTTATTTTAAACTTGTAAAAAAACACCAAGAGGTAGATTTTTTTTATGGTTTTTTTTTTAAAACTTCTCCAGAAATATAATGTAGGAGAAAGGAAAAAAAATGTGAGCAATTAAATGTTTGAAAATTTCCATACTAAATCTGGAAGTTATCAATTCAAAAAACGATTAAAAAGTAGATTCTTTTCTCTCTCTCGCTCCCATGGACGAATATTGTGACAGCAGTAAAATTTATACACAGTGGAAACAGTAATCCACGTTACAAAATTTATTTAGAAAAATTTCTTCAAACTATAACATTATCTCAACTGAAGAGTATTTCACTGATGATTATATTACAAAATAAATTTAATAATATTCTGTACATATATAGAAAAGGTTATTTTCCTAAACTAGTTAACAGATTCATTAGGCACCTATTGTAGTCGTTGTTTGTTCCTTTTTTTTTTTTTTTTTTTTTTGTTGAACAATATTTGTTCAGAAGAATCAAATAAGTCTTGTCGTTTAATAACTTTTCTTATAGTATTCATTCTGTTTTGTTCAATTCTACCAAAAACATTAAACTTAAATTGCATTATTAGCAAACGTTCTAAACTTTCAGCTTTTTAGAATTTCATACTAGAATTGTCAATAAATATTTAAACCTGTAGGAAGTAGCAATTTTTGCCAAACTTACATTTAAAAATGTTTGTCCCTTATTATCAAGTGCATTTAAAATTGTTTTAACAAGATAGATCACGTGTTCTAACACGCACACTCACATACAAACACACACACATACGCACGTGCATACAGGTAGACACTGATTTGCATTGTATCAAAGGGCTACTTTTCACATAACTTATCCAACTGTCGCTTTTACATCATTAAGATTCAATCTTCATCAAATGGTCAAGGAATGGGCAAGATTTTATATAATAACGTGTGCACTACAGTTAGTTTTAGCTAAAGGTTGAAGATAATGGGTGCCATGTCCTACTCTACTTAGCAGCTTATTGCAGCAGAAGAGATTTCTTTCTCTCAAGTGTTTACTACTCGTCAAATTCAGAAAACCGAGGGCAAATTAAGTTCCATTCTGTAAGTCTTAAATTTTATAGTTTATCGTCGAGACACATTTCACATTCAATTCTTGTTTTTTTCCAATGCAAATTAGAGTCCTGGTGTATATAAACGCACTGTAAAACTCTGAATTAAGACAAATAATCATCTAAAAAAAAAATTCTATAAACTTTCTGTCTTTTGAAAAACTTGTTCTGAAATATTGTTGAATCGAAATAAAACAAAATAAAATTAAAATTTCAAGCTCAAGATTAGTTTTTTGACTACTAAGTTAACGCTTAAAGATACATGAATAAAATTTTACTCAAAAACAACAAAGACGGCACTCTCCCTCCCCTTTTCCTTATTTAAGGACTCTCGTAGAAAAACATAAGTAACATTGGAAGCTCTAAAGACTACTTGTCAAAATTAAAAGTAATAAAAATTTCAACAGTAAACTTCTTTACAATCATCTAGTTTCATTCAAAACTTTCTTTTTTTATTTCTTTTATTTGTTTTTTGTTTTGTTTTTTTTAATTTATTAGCGCCTCCACAGAATTAAATAAAAAAACAGAAAAGAAAGGGAAAAAATTCTTTAACTTGCTTTGTGAAGAAAAGTTCATCATCCAATTGCTTTGAGAAGAAATGTTTTTTTTCCCCACTTGCCTTGACTACAAATGCTCACAAACATTTTGAGCTGCTTTCCTTTTTCTCATCCTTTCCACAACTAGAAGAATCTCTTCTAGGAAGTCTTTGGAAACTGGAACCACACACACATGCACACACTACAGTTGTCTGTTGTTATCATAATTTTTTCTTTTATAAAACACCTTTGCACTTTTTGGAGCTTCATAACTCTTACGCATTTCACTTCTCCATAGGCTTATCAAATCAGTCGCATGAACTTGATAACGCAGTTCGATTTCATGAACTACCATTGTTTTTCGAAAAATAATTTCACTTCTTAATGCTTCCACAAAGAAGCAACCAAAACAGAAATGATTTTGGGTTGAATAACTTCACTCCAAAATATCGACAGTATTTTTATTTGACTATTTCACACATTTTGATATTTTAATTAGTACTTTAAATCTGCTGACACGGCACCTAAATTAGCAATAGTTTTCTTGATACGTAATGCGGTGAGACGAGCAGCAGCATTATGATACCAACATTCCTTCATCACCTTGGACATAACCCGAAGGGCCTAAAAATAAATAAGAATAAAAAATACATAAATAAATTAAAACTTAAAATAATTAGGTCTATTCGCTAGCACCGTGAACTTTAGAGAGCATTACTTTCCTGCATTACTGTGGGCTACTTGAAGTAGGTACCAGCATGGTAAATACGCCGAGAAACCAAAATTTTCCATGTTTGTCAAAGATTTCTTGACCACAGTAAAAGGCAAATTGATTAATTTCCACAGGATATGCACTGTTAAATAACTATCAGGGGTCTATCTACAATTTCAAAATTCATGCCCGTTTTTGTGAAAATTTTTATGCCTTCTCTATCCGCAACCCTTCAGGGTTCTTTCCAGGCCCTTTTGAACGCCTGGCTGATTTTGATGACCGCCCGGCTGAATATGTAAAAAACTACACACCACTGCATAATTTTTTTTTTTTTTTGTTTTTAATTTTTGTCCGCCCAGCTATTTTATCCTTCCACCCACCTGATAAAATTTTCTGGGGAGAATATTACACTTGATCTGTAACTATTAAAAACACTAGAATTTAGTTAAAAAAAAAAACAAAAAAAAACCATATTTTATTTATTTGAAACAATATTTACGTTGATAAATTCCCGTTTCTGAAGGTAATACGCTGGTAAACACCAATAAATTTTGTGAAGGTACCCTTAAACAGTACCAAATTGATCCTAGAGAGACCCCTGATTATAGAGTTCATTCATTCCTTAGTGCAATAACTGTATAATAAGATGTATTCATTATCTTATTATTATTAGAAGTATGCAATCGACCACCTACTTTGAATGATTTAAAAATGGTCCTGCAAATGGCAGATCAATTTGCGGTACTAGCGAATAAGCCACAAGTTATTAATTGAAGTAAATTTAAATACAGTGAAAATTTGCCTATAAAGACTGTTTTCCATTTAGCAATTTTTTATACTTGATTTCATAAAAGAAGACCAATGAAAAGGACCAATCAGAACATACACTAGATTGATTGTTTATCGTTTAGTAATTCTGTTCATTACACTTCACTCTCTCACATGTCGATTGATTTACATTAAATAGTTTTTGTTTCACACACTTACTTATCAAACCCTCTTATCCGTTAGGGTCGTGAGGGCAGCAGCCCTATGGAGGATCTTCAGCACTCGCAATCTTCTGCCATCAGGCACATGTCCTCAATGGTAATACTCAAGCAAGTCGAACCCAGATTCTCCATGTAGTCTAGCCATCTGGTTCCAGGCAGAGTTTGGTCTCTTACCCACAGGCTTGTAAAATAACTGCCTAGGAAGACCAGTTTGCAGTATCCGTATTACATGCCCATACCAAGACAACAAGATCTCTAAATGCAGAGAAGCAGTGGATCAAAACCTAAAGACTCTCTTCTTGTGCTGCTGTGTGCCCTATCTAGTAGGGTAAATCTGCCAATTTGCTTATACCTGTGATCACATTCTTTCGGTCATTACCCAAGACTCATAACCATAGGTGACAATGGGGACAAAACTTTGTTTCCCAGCTCATGTTTCATTACCACGGATTGCCATCGTTTATGTCTGACATAGCTTGCTGCACTGATCCGAGCATCCAATTCTCTATCCTGCTGCCCATCACTCCTGAATGCAGTCCCAAGATATTTGAACATCTTTAAGAGATACTCACTTTTTACAAAGAATATTATTGTATTGCCCAGACTGTAGTTCACACCCTTAAGAGTTGCACAAGCGAAAATTCAAAAGTATCATGAAAAAACTATGCTTATGTCGCATTCGCTGTGTAAGTCGTACTATATCGGATGATTAATAAAAACCTAGTCCAGTCTACAATTTGTTTAGTAGTAATAATCCTTCAATTTTCACAATTCCTGAATGAACGTGATTAAAACTGAATGATTAACTTCATTGATAACTAACAAGTATCTTATTTATTCCTCTTTTTTTTCCTCTCTGAGAAAGTGAAATAAAATTTAGTCTCTTAATAATAAATAATCATGCTCATGTCACAGCTGGTTAATGAATAACTAATTTACCTTTTCAGGCTTATTAATAACTTATTCACGCCGAAAAACTCTCCCCAAACTGCTTTCGTTAGCGGCAACAATTTAGGTTAAAGTGCACTAAATGACCCTTGCTAGGAAGAGGGTCATCTAATGCATTTCAATATGACACTACCTGTGATTAACTTAGAAGAGCTCATCTTTCAGCAAGACAAAAAGAGGGAACCGTGTTTTCATAACATTTGTCACTACATTTGTCTTTGTAGAAGTTTATTTTCATTTTCTAAACATTCCCATAGGATGGTCTCTTCATCATCACTATACCCTTGTGCAAATTAATTGAAGCAAACCAACAAATTAATTAGTATATTGTACAAAACTCGCACATACGTACATTAATAAGGATATGACCTCTATTTTTAAACAGCATTTGAAAATCAGCAACTGAACAGGCTTCTCCATAGTTGTACAGTCCACAGCACAGAGGCAACTTTTGCATAGAGCCCACAAATTCTCAATGGGATATACGTCCAGAGAATTCCCTGGCCAATCAAGTACCTGTATTTGCTGCTCTGTCCATGAATTTCTTCACCACTTTCGATGTGTGATGGGATCTAGGTCCTGCTGTCAAGGTAACTTTTTTCCAGCTCTGGAACAACTTTCTTTCGCAGAACCTCAATATATTCTAGTGAGCACATCATTCCTTTTACTGGTTGCAGGCTTCCGACACCATTATTCATTCGAAAGCAGCAAATGTCATGAAAAAACATCTTCAAAAACGTGCTTTGTTTCAAGTAATTTGCACAAGGATGTACTTTCCTCATTTTCGTTTGCAATCAGCTGCAAATGAGCCATGTTGACATGATCACTTTTCTGTTCTACTCTGCTCGTCACAACACAAACAAGATGCACTGGCAATTTTTTCACCGCTCGATGAGTGACTCCACAAGGTGCATTTAGTGCACGCATGCCAAATATGCACCTTTAATGATATCAGCCAAGGAAACTAGGGAATGTAATTCTACACTTTTACCTATGTTGGCTATTAACCGATCTTCTTAAAGATATCGAGACAAAACATTCGACTTTTGTTGCCTATTTCAAATATACTTAAGCATGCGCTGCATTAGTCGCAGGAGTCAAAATTTTTGAAAACATTGTGGATACTTACTTCACAGGCCTGCCACCTATTTGGAATTGATGGTCGTTGTCTGTCGAGACAAACAAGTTTTCTCATGTCTTCAATTGTTGGGTCTGAAGGCACCAGGTCATAGTATGGAAGCTGATAATCTTCATATATTCCTTTAAAATATTGAAAGCATGTTAAGTATATTCAAAATCATTTATTACAAACAATTTTAAAAAGCTTATTAATGTATAAATGCATCACATAGCATTATATATAAAAATTTATCAAGTCTTACACAAAGTGTTTGTCACTCTGAAAGTAATGCATAGTAACGTTTTTAAATTCAGTTTTTATTCTACACCTTATGCCATTCCTAAAATATGTGGAGGCATTCTTATGTCATTTCTCCAGAATCTCCATACCTTTCGGCTGCCTTAGGCCACATTAGAACTAAGACCTGTAGGCATGCATGGTAAAACTTTGGACCAGCGTTCCTAAGCCATTGTTTGGTGGCAGTCATAAAGGAGTCATCATCTTCAAACTTCAACCAAGTAAATGTTCTTTCAGTTTACCCTCTCGGTAATCAGCAGACACCAGATCAAGGCTGGAAGGCAGATGTAGCATTGTTTTCTAGCCATTTTCACTGATCTAGTTTTATCATCTTGTCCTTGGTATTTCGACTGACATACAGCTGAGCATTATTGTGTAACAGCAAACTATCTTTGTGAACAAACACAACTCAGTCAGGCTTCAGTTTCTGTAGGGTTGTCACGTATGCCTCAAAAGTAATGATGGTTCCCTGTGGCATGATGTCCAAAAGCAGAATCTTGCCTCTTCATCTCAGGTTCAAATAGTGCAGCCACATTTCATTCCCCATTATATTTATTACAATATGTTGAGATGGCTTTCTTGCAAGACGTGTTCTCTGCACAATATTCCAAGTTTCTTAGTGGGCACCCGTGTCCACATCCTCTGAACCAATCTAGCACAAACCATTTTTAATACCAAGAGCTTCAGAATTCTACATACACTCGCTTCCGCAATTACAAATAGTAGTGACATCTTTGGAGTGACAAAACCCAGGTGCAGCTTTGCTGCACTTAATGTGATGGTAATGGTAAAAAAATATAGGCCTAATTTCATGTAAATTCAATGTTGTCAAGATGCGTCACTGAAATAATTTTTTAAACAGAAGTATAACTTTTCTAGCATTAGTTCCACATTATAGAAATATTACATAGAGAAAAAACAACATGTCATAGTTCATAAAAATGTTATTAAATATTAATCACATAACAAGATCACCACTGTAATCGCCAACTGACAAAAATTATCGCCAATGAAAATTTGCAATCGAATTTGGCGATCGGCAGCATGACCCCTGCTATCTACATGCCCTTAAGGCTGGTTAGAGCAGTTACCTAATTCGCAGGGATTCCATGTCCACAGTGGCGGAATTGGTTAGCGAGTTCAGTGCAAACAGCTGAAGGTTCTTGGCTCGAATCCAGGCTGTGGAAATTTTCTTTCCTATTTTCATCAATAAGTTAAGCATTGAGCTTTGGCATAGGATAAACCCTCATTGACCATTCTTGGAATATTCTTTAAACAGGAATTACCTACTGCAGTAGCTTAAGCAAAATGTTGTAAAAACAAAAACTCTGTTTTGTGTGCACAGCGCAACTTATTTGAGGAAAACAAAATTAATCATGAGCCACTTAAATTATTTCGTTTTTGTATTTTTTGATTTTCGTACGAAATATTGCAAACTGTCTAATAAATACTGTAAACGTATAAAAATTTCTTTCTAGTATATACTATTTTACCCTTAAATAAGAATATAAATGCAAAAAAACAATTAATTTGAATAGACATACTTTTTAAAATCTACATAACCTCCATTGTTATATTTAATATTACGAAAGGTACAGCTTATAGTTACCTCCAATATTACAGCGACGAGCAATTTCCCACAAAACTAGGCCAAGAGCATAAACATCAGCTCTTTTGAAAGAATCGAAGTGATTCATGTTAATAGTTTCATCTAATACTTCCGGAGCCATGTATCTCTTAGTGCCAACACGATTATTTGGAGGTATGTCAACAGTATCGGTGGCAGCATCGTGGCGAACAGCCAAACCTAGGTCAGCTATAGCACAGCACGTCCCATTTGCCTTGACAAGTATATTTTTTGACTTCAAATCCCGATGAGCAATTGCAGGCTTGCCTTCATGTGGAAGAAAAAAATTAATATTAAATTAATTAACTATTTTGTCTTAATTGCAATAAATAATAATTAATTAATAAGGGGAAAAAAAAAACAATACCAATTAGGACTTTAATAAAATTATTAATGCCAATATATCAAAATATCTAAGAAGTATAGAGATCAATTTAAAAATATCCAAATCAAAATTTTCTTTCTCAGAATAGACATAAAATGGACATGTCAAATACTATTATCAAAATAAAAACGCAAATCAGAAAGAATAAAGTATGCCACATGAAACTTGTTATCTCAAAAGGAAGAGGGTGGATAATCTACGAGACATATCCAGAAAATAAGGTTACAATCCCTGTAGGCGGACAAGTAATATTTTAGTGATAATTTGACTATACTGGCTTTAACTGTTAGTCTTCCACTTCCCTCTCGTGGTTGTGCTTCATTGCTACGTAGAGTCTAGTTCGAGTAACAAATGTATACAATGGCTGTGCAGATTCAGAATCCTGGCAAATGTGGTTTGCCGGTTCCAAGCACAAAGTAAATGCCCAGTCGACATTCACAAAGCACAACATTTAACGAAGCGGTGTTGTGAATTCTCTGAGGAGGCAGGACCAATGTTCATGACGAACACAGGAGTGGTACGCTGTCTGTAGTCTCTGATGAACTTCTGCACTTGTTTCTTAACCTGAAGAAACATCTTGCTGGACAACACTTCCACGACGATGAAGAGATCAAGCATGAAGTTGAAATATTGTTGATCCAGGATTCTATGACTGTGGGATACAGAAGCTAGTATATAGACTTACAAGTGCTTGGACAATGGCTGCAATTATGTTGAAAAAATAACCCTTGATCACTAAATAAGTTGTAGTGGACATTTTGTTAAATAAACATTTTTTGATAGAATACTAGCCATTGTAACCTTACTTTCCAGACATACCTAGTACCATACACCACCAACGTTTATGTAGACAGACTTTGATAGTAGGAGTTTTTTTCTCCCAAAATAAATAACCGAGTGAAGATTATACGTAACATACACTAGCCTCAAGCTTATTTTTATAACGCTACACTATTGGCATTTTCACCAAATCATTTTCATTCACAGATAATACGATGATTTTCCTGGATCCCACAGAAATCGTAATAACAGGGTTCGACTGCATAAGGTTTATTAACTGGATTATCAGTGACTTAGTGAATATTCCGTCTGTGAAGATCCCTCCATGCTATATTAGTACAAACAAGATTATGAAGAAGCAGATTCTCTTTTGCAATTCTTTTTTTGCTACTGGTATCTTCTTTAAATGTGAATCCTCCTTAATGCCTCTTTGTCACTCACCTTACACTTCCATCCTCTACAGTGTTTATTTTATCCTGAGAAACTTTGGAATGCACAGGGGCACACAGGAGACGATATCCAAGATGATCATGAATAATGGTCTGTACGAATACATGACCAATGTTCGTGCAAACAAGCAAGGCATCAGTACTTATTAGTCAATCCTGCTCAATCAACTCATCAACCTGCACAATTGTGTCTGGTGAGATTGCATAGTGACTTAGGAAAGATCCATCACAACAACTGTCCCTACTTTCCACAAACTGATTGCTCCATTGTTTAACAGCAGCCAATGATATGAAGTTCTCACCATAAACAGTCCCCATGTGATGGTTAATGTCGTGCTGTTAAACACCTCCACCATTTAAAAACCTTACAACACCGTGCTGTTCAATTTTTGGAGTGTCCATTACAACCCACTGCAGATTCGATTCAAAATCATTTAACCTCACGAACGTGCGTTACTCAATAACGGTAATATGTAAACAAGCACCACCGTTAATGGACGAAAGCATTCTTGTGTAGAGTGGGTGACTCGCCCTCGTATTATAACCAAAACAGCTTAACTTCCGCAGATGTACTGAAGCCTACCAACAGATCAACAGAGGACACAATATAGAGCAAAAACAAAAGAAGTTAGCAGAGTATACCATTTCTTGGGGAAACGTGCCGTTCGTGTTTTGTTAACGTATTTTAGTTCATTTGTTTAGGCTAAGTTAATTTTTGTGTATGTATATTAAGTTTTTGCTAGAAATTGCTTGTTAGCTTTAAAATTTGCACTGTTGGCTGTGTTAGTGACACAGTTTGCAGGGGTGTGACAAGGTCAGTGAGATGTTGCGATCAAATTCACGTGTAGCTTTCAATTCTTTAAATGTTTGGTATCTATGCTGTATTTTTATATTCTTTGTTTCAGAATTTCTTAAACCTATAAATTTAGCACAACAAGAAACAGCTTTTGCATTCTAAATTACTATGATCGTTCAAATCATAGGTCTCCTGAAAATTCTGAGCAGCAAGGTCTCCTTGAATTTGCGTTAATACTCTTTAATATAATTATAAAACTCTACATTTCTTTACAATGTACAAATGAAATTGCTTGTAGTGATGATATTTCTAATTTATTATGACAAATATCCTTCATTTCAATCAAATATATAGCAAATATTCATACTTATTTCTCCAATAACGATCGATCACTTGATCAGAATAGGAGCAATGCTATTTTGTTATTATTGAATTACAAGAGCTTAGCTACAAAGTATGATCACAAACTCGCCAAATGCTTCTGTATTAAAATTAAACCAAGTGATAAAAAAGATAATTGATTTTTTACTGTGTTAGGTATAAATTAAGGTAATCGGCTCCCTTAAGTTATTTAACCATCATTAAAGTACTTGCACGATATCGTTTTTATTGCTTTATTAAAATAAATATTATATTTTAAAAATACGTCAAGCTAATGATTTATCCAGTTCACGAATATCTGACCCAGATTGACCCTAAATTCTTTTATTTTGTTTCTTTTGTTGGCAATACTTCAGGGTTCGCACTTACTCGCAATTTACGCTTCAAATGGGCATTTTTGCTAAAAATTGACTCGTGATTTTTTGACCAGGGAGTCAAAATTGACTGGTTAAATTTTAAATAGCATCGACCCATTTCTTTCTCACCACATTTTAACCTCACTTCATTTTGTCACTTGCAGTCTTGTTTAAATATCTAATTAACTATAACAGTAACTATAGAGATTGTGGATGCATGTAATAGTAAGGAAGTTAAAAAGAATCTAAATTTTGACTCGCATCTTCTGAAATTTGACTCGCAGTTTTCAGACTTGGGAGTCAAATTGACTCGTATATATTTTGTCTTAGTGCGAACCCTGATACTTTATGAAGATCGAAAAGTTAAAAATCAGCAAAACTACTTTAAAAGAAAACAATGAATAATTAAACATATTAATAAGGTATAAATACTTTTTAAAAATTGTATTCTTATTTGTTTCGCAATTTTTCTTCATCAAAGTGTCTGGATCTTTTTTTTTTTTTTTTTTTAATCACTATCGTCCCAAACGATTTTTATACTAGAGCACTTTATTTTTGCACAGACCAATGTATGAGGAGTGGGGGGGGGGGGGGGGTATGTTTGGCAATCTGGCACTTGGCACTTTCGATGATCCAGAAGCAACCTGGTCCCATAGGTGCCAGATTAAAATACTTTTACTGCACATCTATTTTAAAGTTACCGCTATTTTTATCTTACCTTGAGTTCCAACAATTTCCATATGAAGATGAGCCAGTCCATTTGCTATGGACAAAGCTATTTTGCACATACACCATGTATCAATAGTTGTCCGATTTAAGTAATCAAACAAAGATCCATTTTCATGATAATCAGTAATCAGCCATAATTGAGTCCAAGTCCCATTATCTGAAAAAAACAGAATTTTCAATAAATTTCAAAGTAAATGTAAGAAATGAAATAGAAGAAGGGAAAAACTAGATTTTTTATAATTAATGCAGAGTAACATTATAATGCCCGGCACGAAAGAAAAAGGAAACTGGCACTTGCGTAAATGAAAACTGATGCCAGGAATAAGTAATACCCTGTTTCTTATTTGTTCCTGATTGGTTGAAGGAGGTTTTTTTCCACTTACGCGTGCGCCAGTTTCCTTTTTTTTTTTTTTCATGCCGGGCACTATAGATATAACATAAATAAATGAATAGAAAAAAAAACTCTTTGGCTGTGGTTACTTACAGTGTGAAAAATCAGGAGACACAAAATCCACTTGACCAGAAAATTCAAGTGGATTTTGTGTCTCCTGATTCTTCACATTAGATGTAAAGTAACTCATTCCCAATTAGTGTAAGGCGTTAAGAAATCTTAAGCATTCTCCTGGTTAACTTTCAAGTGATGATTGTGACCATAAATTATCTGAAAAGGTTAATGCATTACTTTTGGCTTATTTTTAAGAATTCAGTATTCAACAACAAAGAAAATCATTCTTCTATTATTTATAGATTAACCTGAATAATTCGAACGCTAATAATTCAAATTCCCTGTTAAGTAGAACTGAATTCTTGGTCCCATCTCCCTGAGGCATTAATAGTGGAAATTTCACCTATTAACTAAACCGCTGAAGTCAAGCCAATTTTTTTTTAAATTTTGAATCCATATACGTATTTTATTAAATTGATCATAAATTTTTTAGCATATCATTTATGACTCCCAATCTTCTGCAATGTGAAATTGACTCCAACAAGGCTCCTGAATCAACTTCCAGTTTCTAAAAATTTCAAAAAAGAATCTCTTCATGATTTTTGGTCATTTATTTTTCATTTCACAACAGTTATGACATGTATTCATGATTTAGGTTCAAAATTTTACAGAGAATTTACATTTTTCTTGAATTTCCATCCACTTATCCATCGCCAAAAGCCAGCACGATTACAAAGTTTCGAAAGCAAAATAGCAGCAACCCATTGAAAGTGTATGGCTACTTCTAAAAACTCTCCCCCGATTATTCATGTTCAAACTGAACACTGCCTCTAAGAATGAATGCAGTTAAGTTCACTTCACGGCTGTTGGAGGCAAGGTGGAATATCTATGATTTGAATAACCTGATGGAGGTGCTCCCATAGATGCTTGTTTGGGTTTAAGTGTGGGGAATTTGGGGGCCAGGGAAATACAATTAAGTCTTCCTTGTGCTCTTCTAATCACTCACGTATAATTCCTGCTGTATAAAATATTGCACTGTCGTGCTGGAAGATGCCGTTATGTATGGGCAGCAAGGATCAATTCATATTGCAATCCATAATGATGAGTGCACCCTTGTTCAATTGGGCAGGAAGTTGCTCCACTATAGGAGGTAATTTGCCCAAACGCATCATTGTAGCAGTCATTCCCCTCTTTCAACTATGGCTCGTGGAGCACCACTATTTCCACATTGCTTATTTTCTAAAGTGTCATTCTGCCATGCACGGTACACTTTTAACACAGAAGCCCACAAACAGTTCACAAATTCCATAGTTTCTGAAATATTGGAAAAGAAAGTTACATTAATCAATTCTGATTAAACAATTAAACCCATTTATGCAAGTGTTCATCTGAAATAATTAAAAAAATTTAAGGATTTTATAAATCTAACTCGTACCTTTATTATCCGCAGCTATAAAGCCCAGAATGTTTTCATGCCTCAACATAATTGTTTGATATATTTCTGCTTCACGAAACCATGAGCGTTCTTCGCGTGAAGAGAAAATTTTCACAGCAACATCTTCACCTCGCCAACGCCCACGCCAAACTTCCCCAAACCGCCCTTTGCCGATGATTTCAACTAATTGTATTTGTCGAGCAATGCTTCTTTGTACAAGAAGAGGTAAACCTAAAAAAAAAAAAAAGAAAAAAAAAAGAAAAAAAATGTAAATGCATATTAAAAATTGCTTAGGATATTTAATAATTTCTTTTTCCTTTTTTTGGAAGATAAACACATGGAAACTCAAGTTTTACTTCGCTTTCAAAGCAAAACTCAAAAAAAGGAAAACTTCTTCCTTGGGTTGAATGACTGATACTTTATACGAAGTTAACATTTCTTCCATCCAATAAGTAATCCGATCTACAGTGGTGCCTTATGTTTCGAATGTATTGTATCTCATGAGGCTGTTCGACTCATCACAAAGTTCAAATCAATCTTACCCATTAAAATAATGGAAAGCGAATTAATCCATTCCATTCTAAACAATACCTATTTTGATAACCAACAGATGCATAGGATTTAATGCCCTGGATAATAAATTAAAACATGAAAACACTAAATAAAATGCATAAATACTCTATAATAAAATAAAAACTGCACTTACTACTGTATAACCAAATAAGTAGAGGAAAAAAGCAATGAAAACACACAAAAAATGCTTTCAAACCAAGAGCAAGACAAATGGGGCATATAAACAGATGGGAGTTTGCATAACAAGTGCATTTTCACTGCATATGCAGTTCAATCATAGAACCATTGAAATCTGGATTGAATTTTTATCTCAAATTTATCATCAGCAGTCTGGAATGCTTGAATTTATAATCGTGTGAAGTATGAGGCACCACTGTTTTTCAGAAAAAATGTATTAGCTTATTTTTATACTAGGGGCCGTCAAAGTCATTAGAATCAACATAAAAGAACAATCGCTTTTGAAAATGTGTGGTGCCACTGGGAAGTGATATCCCTCAAATGCTGGAGGATACAAAGTGGTGACAATGCCCCATCATACGAAAAGTCGCCATGTGACATCAACATTTCTAGTGCAGCCAGACAAGCATGGAAGACGAACCTTGGAGCAGATGCCCCTCCATCTTGTGACGAGCCACAAATTGTAAAGCAAGTGGAGATGATAGTCCTCTTAGACCGCCGTATCATTATGGAACAAATCATGGTGTCCAAAGAGGTCAGATTTCTGCATGACAATGCACCAGCATATTTCGCACACGAGACCATGCACTGTGTTGGTGAAGCTGGGGTTCGAAATACTGCCCCATCCACCATATTCATCCGACCTGGCCCCAAGCAACTTTCTCTTCCCTCGCCTGAAAAGCCCTCTTCATGGACAGCATTTCCAAGTTGACGATGAAGTGGAGCAATTCCTCAACAGCCAAAAGAATGACTTATATATAAGTGGCATCCAGCAAGTCCTCCATCATTTGGAAAAGTGTGTGGCCCTGGGAGGTACATATGTGAGAAGGATTGACACTACAACCTTGGACTAATAACTAATGGACATTGCACTCGCTTCTAATTCAATGCTAGATTCGATCTCCCTACTTCGTTCCAGATGACGTCAAAGACCGTGGCACCATCTACTTCGGCGCAGGCCTCTTCAGAAAACACCATCTGAAGGCAACGCTAATCTATCACCATAACTCTTTTTAGTGCTTTTTTTTAAAATTAAAAACAGTTTTAGGTTAGGTTAAAAAAAAACAAAAAAAAACATGGATGAGGAACTGTCTCCAGCTTCAATTTGCATTGTTAATGAATGCACCGATGATAAGGAAAATTGCAAAATTAATTTATTTATTTGGACACGTTTTAGCTTGGACTAATAACTAAAAGAATTAGTCTAACAGAATAATTGAAATTATATGTTATTTCGATTCAAATTTAAGGAATTTAAAGAATTGTTTAAAATCTTTTAATTTTTTATAATTTTTAATTTTATATATTATATTTTCATGTTTGTTTCAATAAACAATTTTAAATTTTAATGAAGCATTTTATTTCAATCTATTATTTAAAAATACATAAAATCAAAATATATAAATTCAGTTTAATTTTATTGTTAATAAAAAATTAGAACACATGTTTTTACTGATACAGAAATTAATGAATTTTTCGTTGTTTTATTTCAATATTACTATCGTTCTGAATTCTTCAACAAAAAAAAAAATTACAAAACAGAGACAAAAAGACAGTAGAAAAATAGAACAATAAAATTCTGTTTGTACAATGTTTATATGAAATCAAACTGCTCATTAAATTATTTCAGAATTTCAGGAACAGAATGTTAATTCTGAATTAACTTAAATTAATTTCAATTTTCAGTTAATTGAAAAATATATTAATACAACTCTGCTTCTGCAATATATTAAATGAAATCACACTGCTCATTAAAGTATTTAATATGCAGAATTTCAGGCAAGCACACAGTTATCACTGTTTGCTAGCTGTATGAGAAAAATGTGTATGCTCTCATATTAGAGCATATTTCAGTGATATCTATAAACATTTTTCATTTGAAAGTAAATTTCTTTCACATTTAAAAATTGTAATAAAAAAATTCTGCTTGTGCAATATTTTCAAATTAAACAAAATTGCTCATAAAATTATTTCACATTGCAGAATTTCACAAAGAGAGACCATACATGGAAAAATGCAATATTAAAAATTATTATTAATTGAAATAAGAAATGTGTACATTTCCAATTTTTTCAGTGGTTTTTATTTTACTTTTTTTTTATTGCTATTAGCTTGGTAGAATAAAACATAACAGAAAATTCATTAACTTCTGTGTTAATAAAACAATGTATTCTAATTTCTTTATTAACTATAAAATTAAATTGAATTTATACATTTTGAATTTATGTATTTTTTAAATAATAAATTGAAATAAAATGCTTCATTAAAACAAATTAAAAATTATATTTTAATTGAAAACAAACTTGCAATTAGCAATATGAAAAAATTATCGACATTTCTTTAAAATACACAAATTTGAATCAAAATAACAGATTTCATAACAGGTAACAAGATGTACAATTGTACAATTTCAATTATCCAGTCACAGTCGAATTATTCTATTCTAAATCGCCTGAAATTAAATTAATTTCCTTTTGCAATTTTCCTTTTCCAAAAAAAATTGATTAACGATGTAATTGGAAGCTGGACATTGTGCCTTATGCATGTTATTTTTAATTTTAAAAAAAAAAACAATAAAAAATAATTTATTGGGTAAATTAGCATTGCCTTCAGGTGGTGTTTTCTGACGAGGCCTGCGCCGAAGTAGATGGCGCCACGGGTCTTTGATGTCATCTGGAACGAAGTAGGGAGATCGTTAAATCGTCGAGTGCAATGTCCATTAGTTATTAGTCCAAGCTACAACAATGCAGCGTTACCCCATCTCTCAATCTTCCGGCCATTTTTTACCACCCAAGGGGATTCTAAGGACTTCAGAAAATGATATTGTGAATGCTGGAAACATTTTCAAACGGTTTCATGATCGTGGCGGGATACAGCTACGGCAGCAAGTTAACTTTACACAGAACTGAGTCGAATGACCTTATGACTGCCCCTTGTAGTTAGATAAGAGAGTACAGAAGTACCTCAATTTCCCATTGTAATGGAGGGGAAGATAGTGACGGTTATTCAAAAATGACGGATTATCCATTTTATTTAAATAAACAGAATTAATAAAGTAGGTATTAAACACAAGGGCAGAGTGGGGCTATAAGTAAACCCACCTCCATGCTAACTGACGTACAGGCGTACACTTATAACCGCAACTTAAAACCACCCTCCTGATGATAACCGAAACTGAGGGTACTGCCAACTTCTGTTTTCGGATTTCGGGCTACTGTTTGTAATGTTATTGGTCGATCCGCGGTAGCTTCGAATATTTCACCAATGGGGTTACAAACTACAGCCGGAAGTAAGCTGTACCCAGACCGGATGTTTACATTTTGAACTAGGTAAATACTGTGATAAAAAAGGGACAGGTAGTGGCATTGAGGCAACGACATCTCCCACGTAGCAAAGAAGGGGTAGCTAATAGGAAAAGCAGCCTCGCACAGGGTACCTGACGTAGTTTCACTTTGCTAAATATATATCATGGAAAAATAAAATTTTAGGTGATGACGGTTAATTGGCTGACAGTTAACTGAGGGACGGAAAATCGAGGTTCTACTTAATTCAATAGACAGGTCAAATCATATCATGCTTGATAAGAAAAATAAAATAGATTACCTTATCTGTGGATATCAACATAGAAGGACCAAAAGAGTCACATGGATGCGTAGCGCCCGAAATAAGTACCACAAACAAAATAAAATTTATTATAATTTGAAATAAAAAGATTATTATATTTCTTAAAAGGTTTTAATTTGATTTTCTGTCAATAAAAATATTTTGCGGAACCCCCAAGGTTTGAAAATCGCTCCTTTAGTCATGGGCTCCTCTACCAGTTGATAAATTATGTGTTGTGGACGTGCTGTGTGACTCTTTTGGTTCCTTCCATATGATGCTTGAGATGTTTATTTTCTACCTAGTTACCATATACAATGCAGTTTCTTTTCTTTTGACAAGCTTGCTTTTGAAGCTAGAAACAAGTTTACTACTGTACCTCTTTCATCTCATCCTCTTCGTGAAATCGTCATTAGACTTAGGTTTCAAATTTCAGGCTTTGGATGATGACAATGTGTGGTTGTACCTCTTCCGAGGAGGAGGAAGAGGATGCCTTTGGACAGAAGTCCTGGAAAATTACTACTGCGAATTGCAGATGATTTGCTTAACTGGCATAAATTGAAATAAACTAGCCGTGCTTGTATATATTGACCAGTTATTTTCTCTTTTAACATGTTGCTTAGTGCATCATCCTTTGTGAATACCCCCCAACTTCACTCTTTCTGATTACAAAATCATACAATACTGCTCTTCTTGAGAGGTAGTAATGATCTTTACATTGTTGATCAAAATATGCTTGTACAACAATATGGTGCATGCAGTCAGACATATCCACACACTATATGAGTTTCACAAGGTTGAGTCTAATCTTATTAAATATCAAAGATGACTGCATTTAGATAAGAATTTGAAGGAAATAATTTCCAATAACACAATTTTTTTAAGAGCATCTGTTTTATCTCAAGATTTACATACCTGATCCAGAACCAGAAGTGGTCATTTCAATCATATCTTTCAATGTGTGCCCTGCAATTAGCATTGGATGATCTGCCCCATCTGATCTAAGATCCATATTTGGAGGAAAACGCATCTGGCGTTGTTTCTGCTGCCATATCTTAATAAAAGAAAATAAAAAACAAAAAAACAATGTAGCATGTCTTAATAATAATTTTTAAATCAAATTAAATTATCAAGTTGAAGAAGAAAAAATTTTACAGAATGTCCTCAGATGTGTGTTTTGCCGAATAGTTGGAGTTTCAATTATTCGTATTTGCCAAATTCCTGCACTACCACTCATTAATAATTAAAATTATGCTCTAAAGCTTTTCCTTATTTATATTTGTTATACAATACAGGCTGTTAACTAATATCTGTGATAGAATATAAGAACACGTGAACAAAGGAGATGTGTTTGTTTTCAAAGAGTTTTACAAAGAAACAACAGACAAATAGATACAAGAGTGATTCGCTTGAAAGAGGCCCTGCACATTCTGTAATAACTAGGACAAAGCACTATGAACGAAAGACGTTACAATTTGGAGATTCGATAACATGTCATACATTGGTAAGGAGCATGGCAGAAATTGAGTCCTTCTTACACAACAGGATAATTCACAGAGTCCTTGACCACCACAGGTTGCTGGATCTGACACCATCAGACTTCTTTTGTTTTAAGCTCAGAGGAAACGTCTATCGTAACAAGCCTCGAACTAAGGAAAGAGTTGAAGGAAAACATCCATGAAATTGCTTCTATTTCTCTCAATATCTTTGCCGATGCATCAAAAAGTATCTGGGGAAAAATGGAGATAACTTCCAGTACTTATGCAATGTAATGCAATCAATTAGACCTATGTCAAGATACCGTAAATCTTCTACTGTAATGTGCCCCCTTGTATAATGCGATTCCACTTTTTCAGCCCAAAAAAACAGCAAAAATGCTATCCTTTTGTATAATGCGATCCCCATTTTCTCTCCTCGTGAGAAATAAAATGTGCAAAAATATACAGGAAAAAAACTTATTTTTTACACTTTTATAGCCTACAGGGAAAGCTTCCCCACTCACACTTCAACAAAAAAATAACAGAACATCAAATTTCTTAATGAAAAATTAGGTAATATTTATTCAGTTTTAACATTTTTCATATCTTGACCGCATAAGCTTTCTATATCTTGTAGGCTTTGGTTCGAGGCAGTTTGGAAGCAGCGATCTTTGGGAGAAGTTATTTTCTTATTAGATGTTGGCGACAAGAAATTCAAATAAAAAGGGCATTAATTTATTGTATAATGAACTGGACACTGTATATGCTGTATAATTAATGTATACAGTAATTTCTTGTGAATTTCATCAGGACAGTAGTTCGAAGTTGTTTGGAAGCAGAGACTATCAATATTGATGGCCTCTGTAAGTAGCGATCTTTGGGAGAAGTTATTTTTGTATTAGCTGCTGACGACGAGAAATTCAAATAAAAAGTGCATTAATCTAATGTATGATGAAGTGGACACTGTATATGCTGTATAATTAATCTATAACACACGGTAATTTTATGTGAATTTCATCAGTACAGTAGTTCGAAGTAGTTTGGAAGCAGAGACCATCAATATTGATGGTCTCTGTTTGTAAGTAGCGATCTTTGGGAGAAGTTATTTTTGTATTAGCTGGTGACGATGAGAAATTCAAATAAAAAGTGCATTAATTTATTGTATAATGAACTGGATACTGTATATGCAATATAACTAATGTATATTATCTGGTAATTTCGTCAGGACAAAATCCCCTCCGGCCACAGTCAGTCATTGCAGCGCTGATATTATCCTTTTCTATAATGCGATCCAACAAATTTAGGTGCTTTTTTAGGCCAAAATTGTTCGCATTATAGTAGAAGATTTACGGTATGTAGCAAATTTGTTTTTTGGTTCAGACTGCTTCATCCTAGCAAGATTTATTACAGAAAATTCAGGGTCTCTTTCGAGTGAATCACCCTGTTTATTCAAAAAAGCCCAAAACACAAATCAATTCAGTTATCCTAGTAAAAATTCAATTCATTTGAAAATTTATTGTTATCAACAGAAATTGTATACCCATTTAACCCTTTAATCAGCGACAACACAGTGAGCATATGCATCTTAAATTTCACTTATTTTGTATCAATGCAAATAGTGTGCCTGCTCTCCTTTTCTAAGTTTTTAAATGCTGAAGACCACTGAGAACGCATTCATCAGATAATATATCATTTTCTCAATAGATGGCCATGATTTAATTTTGAAAAATTCTCCTAAGACACATTTGCGTATTTTGTAATGACATTATTTTGTTACCGATGTTTTCAAGTGAATAGTTATGCATTTGGGATGTTGAGCTAATGGACCCACTTTCAAGAATGTCGTGTATACTTGAACAAAAAGTTACGAAAGAAATTTACTCGCAAAAATTATAATATGATCTTTACTGTGTGGAAACAGCAGTAAAAGTTATTCAAAAAGTTAAGGCACTTTTATGTGTTGCTTGGGTGACTTTTTTTTATGACTGAGGTAGTCTAGTCTAGAGTTGAAGTTGACGAAGGAGAGTGGGTAGATGATCTGCTTGCAGCATGGACATGGCCCTAGACCTAGTTAAGAACTCCAGGCATGAATCTTTATGTTGTTCTTTATGGAAGTCTGGAAGGATTGACAGGTCTATGATGGAAACAAAGACAGTCATTTTTATCCAGTGAAGTCGAAGATGAACTGATAATACCATTCGATAAAGATTTCTTCGTGCACCACTGCGTTCTTCGGTAGATGTTGGCAAACAAGGATGCAGTCGAATGACCGGATTTCCTGGGTAGGCTTGAATGAGAACTAAACCAAACGTTCGAAGATGGAGACAGGAGTTATTTTTCTGCGATTATACAATGTCATATTAAAGAGCAGTAAGCATGATTTAAAAAAATAAAAGAAAACAAATTGAAAATTGTTTACTCCTTTTAATTTAATTGATTTTCTCTTTCTTTAGATTTTAATATTCTATTTCTCCTTAATGAAATTCTGCGTTCGAAGGATGTTGTTAGACTACAACCAAGTGTATACACTAAACAATACAAGATGAATAGGATTCTGGAAATCGTTACACTTCAACTGCAAAATCGGGAATATGACTACCAGCACTGGAGCCCACGTCACAATCATCTATGCTCATTAGTGAATCCAACATCAGGCGAGATAATCATTTTCGAAGCATGAGTGGTAATTCAAGGGACCAGAAATTGCATTTATAAACCCTCCAATCAGGTTTCCTGTCCGTAATGAGACAGTTCCCGCTGCTTCCATTCTCGGAATGTAGGTGCACAGGACTCCTTGATATCACGCAATCATTCTAAGCAAAATTAGCTGCAGAAATGGCAGCAAGCCGAGAGTTATCTGCATTTGAACGGGAGATGATTGTTGGTGCCAGACAGATGGGTGCCTCAATATCAGATGTAGCCAACAACCTGCAATTTTCCTGCACAACCGTTGCAAGGGTCAATCAAGAGTGCACCCAACGAGGGGATACAACCCATGTCGGACAGCGGATGGGCCACCCATGCCTTCTTGTTCGCCGGGTCACCTGGCTTGCAACTGCTGACCGAAGGGTGACAGCGGGCCAAATAACCATGCGTACAACCAGGGACGTCCCACAACTATGTCTGTGACGACATTTCGGTGAACCTTGGCAGCTGCAGGTTTTGGGAACAGGAGGCCACGACTGGTGCCACTCTTGATAGCTGCACATCATCAGCAAGGATTGCCTGGTCCGGCAAGTCACGGTTTCAGCTGTATCAGGCCAATAGTCATGTCCGTGTCTGATGCAGGCTACATGAAGCCATGGACCCAGTTTGTCAGGTGGAGACCACTCATGCAGGTAAAGGCTCCATAACGGTTTGGGGTGTTTTCTCGTGGCATGCAATGGATCCATTGGTGCATCTGAAATCCACTCTGCGTGCTATTTCCTACGTCGATCTGCTTGGAGACCACCTGCACCCCTTCATGAACTGTTTTCACCCCACGGGCGACAGCACCTTCCAGCAAGATGATTTGCCTCCACACATGGCCCTTGTGTCATGGCAGTGGCTGGAGGAACATGATTCCGACTTTACGACAATGATTTGGCCTCCACGTTCCCCAGATTGCAATCCCATTGAACATTTGTGGGATGTCATCGAACAATCTGTCAGATCGTCACCAACACAACTGGTAAATGCAGCATCATTATGGAGTGCAGTGGAGATGGCATGGCTTGCAGTGCTTGTGAGTGTTCCAGGGATTGAAATTTTGAATTTCATGACCTTAACATAGTTTTTTTTTCACTGGATGAACCTTAAGTATTATAAGGAAAAATATCTATAAAACGTATCCATAAGCATATACATTAAGACCAACGAGTTTTTTCGCCCGCCTCGGTACAATTAGCATTTCACAAAAATATTTATGGGCTTAAACTTTAAATAAAATAAATTCATAAATTTGAACAAATATTAAAGTTTTTAATACAAAAATACCTTCCAAGTTTCGACAGCTTTTATAGTAATTCTCATAGAAAATAATTTTTTAACATAAACTCGCATATAAACTCATCAGCATGCCACCATTATTACTGTGCCATGCTTTGTGGATAGTTTGGAGCAATAAAGTTGTTTTCAAGAAGTTTTCATAATTTTGCCACTAAAATAAACCTAATGCTACAGCTGCAGCCGATTGGGCAGAGCTTGTGACGCAAAAACTTGTTTTTAACTTTGCTTGTTGGCAGTTTGCAATAATTCCGTTTGTTGGCTGTCGGGGCCATGGTAAGTGTGGGAACCAAATTTTGTAATAAAGAGCTAAAATATACCTTAAAACATATTGTCGGGACCGAAAAATCCTTATGTTACAGGGATAATTATGCTACTGTATGAAGATTTTGCTTTATAGAGGTTGAAAAAAACATTAAAACAATAAGATTTTTGCCGGGACCACTGAAAAATTACATTATAGAGATAATTTCGCTATGTTGATGTTTGTTATACGGAGGTTCTAATGTGCTTATGGCACTTTGTGAACAGAAAATATTAGCAATTTATACTTACAGATATGGCTATCATGAAAATAATGCAGAAAATGCAAATTGGTGCTGCAATCAACACTGCTAATTCAACAGAGCCTAGCTGGTGTCCATTGTCAGGAGGTGGATAAACGGCTATTTAGAAATTAGATAAGGAAAAAAAAATTAAATGTTTACATACTATTAAAAATTCTAATTATTTTAGGTGATCTTAATGCAATTATTTCATCCACACAGTAAAAAAAAGAAAAAAACTAAAGACTATGGAAATGTTAACATTAGCAGAATATAATCAGATAAAGATATGAACATAAAGTACTTAAATTTCATACTTACATTTAAGCATTATGAAAATAGGAAACAGTAGGTGCTATTATATGCAATTTATTTAATAGAATTTGGCAACAACCTTTCCACTAGGTTGTAAAAAGCGTTTATACAAGGGCATAACAGTTTCCAATTCTATCTGAAATTGCTTAAGTACTGGGCAAAAAATTATTAATGCAAAGAGTTCTATTCAGAGCCAGAATAAACTCAGAACTTCATAGAATACTTTGTTTACATTTAAACACAGTCGACCCTCAAAATTCACAGGGCTTATGTTCATCTAGAGCACCTACAAATTGTGAAAAACTGAAAATTTTGGAGGAGGTCAAGAAATGTCTATTTTTATAGTTTAAACTTTAAATATAACCCAAAACACTTTAATTTCATTCCAACTCGGTTTAATACATCATATTACCCTTAAAGGAAAAAATATGTAAAGGTAAAATCATATACTGTACAATACTGTACTGCTGTGTCTCCTGCAGTGCTAGAATACAATGCTACACCTAAGTGTACTGCAATTCGTGTAAGCACATTTTCTTTGGTATGCATTGTAGTTTTCATGCAAAATAATGCATGAAACATTATATAATGCCATAAAAAAAACCTGTAAAATAACGGGGAAGATGTTTGCTGTTTCCGCAAATATTTATCATTTAGGCTTAAGGGGAAAATTCACAAACGATTGAACCACAACTTCATTGGGATTGACTGTAATAAGGCATTTGACAAAATACAAAATGATCATAAAAAATCCACAAATTTTCAGTTTGGTACAAAATGAACCACGATCCTGATAAGTACAAATCTATAAAGAATACTATCAGCTTAAGAACTAATCCCTATCCCTTAAAGGAAAGAACCTGTAAAAATCAATACTACCGTAAAGCTCAATTTGAAGCTGGGGCATAAATTAAAGCCAGGTATTTATCTAAAAATTTCAGCTAAAAGCCAGTCTCGAACAAAGGCCTGATCTATTGGAAAAATTGTCCTTGGTCTCTGATTGGCAGCCGATTTATACAAACACTTCCTGATTGATTCTTGTAGCCATTTCTTCCATTTAATTTAATACAAGCAAGTTGTGTCCAGCAATGCCAGGCCTTGGTGTAGGTGGAATAGTTTCAATAATCACTCAACATAAAAATTTTCAATTCGAACTCAGAATTAATGAAATACACAAAAACTTTCATTTTCCTCCTCCCCTCATCATTGCATCGATGGAATATGAAGTTTCAGAATCGTGATGCCACGTATTGCGACAAGTGTTATCGCTTGATATCAGATTGTCAGGGTAGCAACAGCGCATTGTATTTCATATAAGAATATGAAGCCAGAGCGATAGTAACAGTTGTACGAACGACGTCAAAGTGTATTCGTACAAACCCTTGGGGCTTACTTTGAAGGACAGTAAAATGTCATCTCTGAAATACTCGTCCCCGTTCGTTTTTTTAGAGTCATTCACCGAATTTTGTGGTTTCACCTTGCAGGAATTGTTGATGTTTTCTTGACGTTTTTGTCAACTTATTTTTTCTCTTCAATATTTAAGAGCTCTCTCAAGAATCACATGATATTTTCTAATGAAGGCAAATTAATCATGTTGCAATTTGCACTGCTATCAAACTTTTTTTTTAGTAAATATAAATCTATTAATACATATATATGCATAATAAAAAAAGGAGTTTCAAATAAAAGTGGATACATTCGTTTATACTATTTACCATTTCTTATCTATCAACAAGTTATATCCACTATTAACAAAATCCCAAGTTCTGTCTGTGTGTTCCCTTTATAGACTCAGACCCTGGTGCCATCTTTTTTCGTAGATTCTTCTGGTTGTATAACAAGTGCTATGAGGGTTTTAGTTCAAATTTCATCGGGAGATAGGTCCCTAATTTTTTTTTAATCAGTTTTCCTGCATCTCAAAGAAGTTTTGTTTGCATGAGCAATTTCTGATGTTTGTTAGAGTGAGTGATTATTTACAAATGAACATGGATACGTAGCAAAAACAAGTGCAAATGAACAACTGCCTTAAATAAAAAGGAGTTCAGTGGACACTTTGTTATTCATCCCAAACTTTAAAAATTTTTCAATAATAAAGAAAAATATTATTTGAATGTTATCCCAGTAAAACTTTAGGAGTAGTATTTTCACTACTGCTATCACAGTATGGCTACCTGCTGTCTAAATCTGATGCTCATCGGCATGAAGCTTTAGTTTGGCCCACTGAATTTCACAAGTTCTAATAATAAAGTAAATCCTTTACTTGTTACATGAAAACAATACAGTTATAAATGATCAGTTATAAGTATGAATATGACCAGGCTAGACAAGAAATTAAAGATCAAGATCAGTGTTCCTTTTGAAGACTGGGTGACATCATTAACAAATTTATATCCATTGTCTCTAAAAGTGAAGTTGAAGGAGAGAAAATTCCCAACGGTGTGCTTACTGCAGTTCAAATGTGTTAGAAATCTCAGCCAACCTGGCCAGCCCAAACTGACCTTGAGTGACTCTTTCTCGCCCATTTTCTCAAAATCTTTCAAGGGGAAGGGTGTGATTAAAAATTGTTTTTAGACTAATGTGGTGTTGCTCTACAGGGTAGCAATTGGAAATTTTAACATGATAATGTTTTAAGGCTGGACATTATCTACAAAAAACGTGATGCGAAAACCGACACCAAAAAGTATTATGGAAACAGTTTTCCATTGTTGTTTCACATTTAACCATTGTTGGCGCCGGCTTGAAGCAAACGCCGGAACTGAAAAGACACATGACCATTGTTGTCTGAGCAACAATTTTTATTTAAATCTTTACTACAGAGATATTATGAAATATATTGAAAGTATGGTAGCAGATAGTATGGTAATTCGCTGTCTTACCTAGCCATGTTATGACCTAATGTTTTGCTTTCAGCATTTTGAATGAAGACTAATGAATCCTAGTGTATTGGAATAAACTTATTTCCATTACTATAAATATATTTTATTTTTCAAAATTTAATTCATAATTTATTATTTTGAAACATTTTGATCTTTTGATGGTTTTTGAAGTCTTCAATTCATCCATAATTTAGGCGCTGGTTGAATTTCTTTGTGCTTTGAAGTGCTTAATTTATTTCTACAAATTCCTTTCTCTCTATAGTTAAGAATATCTTTCCGGCTAAAAAGAGCGTTATGGGTGATGCAATAATTTTAATTTTTCGTCATACAAAATACACTCTTTTTAAGATTTTAGATACTGCGAATAGCTTGCAGGTCCTGTGTTTGTTGTCCCGCATTCGATTGTGAGCAGAGACGCGAGTAAGAAGAGGAACCTTAAGTATAGACACTATGTTTACTCGACGTATCGAGAGACTCGATACTCGTGCTTATATTTCATACTTCAGTTATTCTAAGCCCTTATTCAGTATTACCGATGTACATGATTCTGAAGACTTGTCCTTTGATAAATAAATGAAAGGTTTATTTTACTGTATAAAATATTTATTTGTTTGTTGCATCTAAAAACATTATCATGATTCAATGTTTCGGGTTGCAGATTCGAAACTAAGTCATCTTTTTTCTCTATTTTTAATAGTTTTCGAGTTAGCAAATCGATGACCTTAAATTTGGGGGTCAAAGTCAAATTTGAGGTGGCAATGAATTCCCCATCCCCCTATTAAGTATACCACACACATCAGATCTCGCCTATCTGGCAGCTTTGAGATATCTGCCATGTTACCAGACTTTTTGGACATTCTGTATATTGTGCAAAGCTGGTTGCTTTAAATATTAATAGAGATGCCTGTTACTTCTCATCCTCTCTCCTATGAACACATTTCGCATGAATCTTTTATATACGTCCAGTCTAAAACAGTTTCTTTCAACGGTTTACAATGTCATTGTGATCTTCTTAAGATGTCAAAGCTGTAAGGCCATAAAAAATCAGAAGGATAATAATAGTCCTAGATAGATTATGTATTTCAATTACAATCCAATCATTTTTTAAGAGGAGATTCAAAATGGGGGGGAAAAAGAAAAAAAAAAACGTTTTTAATCAAGACCTTTGACTATTTAATCTAAAGTGTGTTTTCCGTTTAGCGACTTTTAAGCAACTTTGTACTAATCAGCGATTTTTCAGCCACCTGCACCAGTTTTCAAATTGCCGACTTTGATGCACCTTTTCCAAAACTAGCCAATCAGGTGCATCCTGGGTAATGGCCTTTGCCGATTCAGATGGCGAATCCTGGCTACCATAGCTGGTTTTGCCAACAAGGATTTTCATGATTTTTTCCAGTTAAAATTTCTTAGTAGTTTTTAAAAATATGGGAAATCATTTATTTATTATGTAAAAATAATACAGTAATAAACTCAAAGCCTGAACGTGATCAGAGTGGCCAATATCGTATGTGGGGAAAATTAGGAAGCGCTATCCTGAACGAAAATTTTTACTAGTGTATAATATCTGCTATCATTGTTCCTATTCGGCCAGAGATCTCTTGCCTATCATCTCAATTTCTGCATGATTTGAACAAACTGTGTAAGGGCAACATTATTAAACAATCACACAGTCTTTTATGGAGTGGTCGTCGCTTAATATGGCCACCTCAGGACCATGCTTAAGTGGCCACATTAACCAGTGGCTGTTTTAAGCGAGGTTACCAAAAGTATTTATTTTTTTACCCAACAAGTCGAACATGTGTTTGTACTTACATATAGACAAGTTTGTTTGCTTAAATAATCATTTATATACGTAAATATCTTGTCAAAATAGTTATATGAAATATTGTCTAATGTTTGTTTGACAACTCGTGCCTTCTTAAATTAAACATGAACATTACTTTGAATTTTTAAATAGTCATCCATTTTATATGATAGCCACTCTATTTCTAACACATTGAAACCAACTTAAAAGATCTTCTTCAACTTGAGCATCTTTTCCATTTCGCTTATACTTCCTGCTTGTTCCTTAACTTGCAGCATTTTTTCTCAATTCTTCTTCTTTCAGTATCATTTTCCTAGCAATGCTCGCAAAATTTAGAAACGTTGACTACACTCCATTGAATGAAACCAGTTCAAAAGGTCAACTCTTTCTCTTGCTGATAAATCACATCTTTTTCTCTTCTGAGCCATTTCCCTTCACCTACCCTAACCTAACTAGTGTTGCCAACTCAAATTTCAGGAAACAATTTCGCTTAATAAACATTCTAAAAGAAAAAATTTCCAAGGAAATGAGGATTTAGTGCAAATTCAAAGAGATTATAAAACAATTTACAGGGTTGGGACACATTAATATGACCACCTGCTAGTATCCAGAATATCCACCTTTGGCAGCAAGCACAGCAGCTAGTCGACGTGGCAGAGAGTCAATAAGTCCTCGGAAGGTGGTTGCAGGTATCTGGGACCATTTGGCGATCAGTGCATCCCGTAATTCCTTCACCGTGCGTGGTGGAGGGTCTAGCTTGTGGACATGACGATCGAGATGGTCCCACAAATGTTCAATGGGGTTGAGGTCCGGGGAGTTTGGTGGCCATGGGAGTAGCTTGAATTCATCCTCATGCTCCTCGAACCAGTCGTGGACAATTTAGGCAGTATGGCAGGGAGCATTGTCCTGTTGAAAGGTGCCATCACCCTGAGGAAACACTGTCGACATGAAGGGTGTACCTGGTCTGCGACAATCGTCAGGTAACGAACAGCATTCAGTGTACCCACCAGTGGTATCAGTGGACTCAGACCATACCATGAAAACATCCCCCAAATAGTCACACCTCCTCCACCAGCCTGTCGTCTGCCAACAATGGCGTCGGGATGCCTGTTCTCAGATGCTTCCTGGCGAATTCTCCATCGTCCGTCCACTCTGTTCACCAGAAACCGCGACTCGTCAGAGAAAGCAACCCTTTGCCACTCGGCCGAGGTCCAATGGCAATAGTCCATTGCGAATTGGAGGAGTTTTCGGCGATGCACAGGCATCAACATGGGTGCTGTTACCATATGCCTGCTCCGGAGCCCCAACCTCAAGAGGGATCATTGCACTGTCTTGGTGCTGACACGCCTAGTGGCCCCACTGTTCATTTGCTGTATCAGTTGCTCAACAGTGGCATGCCGATTGGTCTTGGCCAGGCGTCGTAATCGACGCTCGCCTCTGGGATCGATGGCCCGTGGGGGCCCCACAGTAACCTCTTCAGTTGCTCAAAACTGTCTTGTTCGTCAAGTCGCGGTACACCTTCACAATGGCAGCCCTAGAGCAGTTCACAAAGGTGGCAGTTTCTGAAATGCTGCCCCCCTTGGCCCGATAGCCAATGATCATCCCCTTTTGGAGATCCGACAGGTCACTTGCTTTGCCCATGACGGCGACAATTGCTGTGTTAACGGATGCTACTACTCGTCTGCTGTTGTCAACTTTTAATGATATGCAATGATTTTTCATCTTCATACCACGAGACGTTTCAACATGTTCGAGGAGAGGTGGTCATATTAATGTGTCCCGACCCTGTATACACCCTACTGTATAAAAACAGAAAAAAATCGGTCATTTACTTTTGCTGCGAAAGCCTGGTGTCTTCACAAAAGGATGCTGTGTTCTGAATTCCATTCACACGTACAGAGTTTATATACTCTTAATTGACCAGTCGGTACAAATTGTAATTTTGGGCAGCAGTGTCCATTGGCTTACAAGGAGAGGGCCCCAACAAACAATCGAGTTTTTTGATGCCTTTTGATAGGATGGTAGTCTGATATGTCCTTTTCGTAAAACCAAGTCCGCAGCCTCCAACTTGGCCTTATTTTCGAGATAATCGCTTTTAAAGTCTGTTATATAACTAGTGTAAACTGTACCTTGGCAATCATCACAACAGCGGCAGCCGAACAGGTAACATCATGGCATACGAACTGTAAGATCCCGAGTTCGAATCCACCAGTGTTAGGCTTTGTTTTTTTTTTTTTCTTTTAATGTTTTGTAACTGTGCTATCGTCCACTTTTTAATATATTTTTCTGTTATTTAATGAAAAAACTATTTTTAACAAGTAAGAGCAATAAGGAAGACATTTTCAACTAATTATGATTATAATATCTGTTATAAAAGTGTAAGTAATTCATAAACATATATCGATTTTAAAGAAAAAAACAAATTTTTTAAGGTTTAACTTTTAATTTCTTCTTATGTTCAGGTTTTGATGTCTTTGCTTCTTGCCCATATTGGGCGCTATAATAAAATAACATAAAATAATCGTTTTAACAAATAATTTCGAAGTTGTAGAATATTTACAGTTAGGCTTGTCGAATACAATGTACTGGATGGTATTCTTCAAAAACACAGTTGAAACACAAAATAACCAAAAGAATTGTCGGTCTTTAAAAGCAGCGTTATAAAAATTAAAACAAAAAAAAGTCAACGCGTGGACTCGAACCCACGATCTCGTGATTCGTACGCCACGACGTTACCTGTTCGGCTGCCGCTGTTGCGATGATTGCTAAGGTACAGTTTACACTAGTTATATAACACAGACTTTAAAAGGGATTTTCTCGAAAATAAGGCCAAGTTGGAGGCTGCGGACTTGGTTTTACAAAAAAGGACACATCAGACTACCAGACTACCATCCTACCAAAGGGCATCAAAAAACTCGATTGTTCGTTGGGGCCCTCTCCTTGTTAAAGGGAAATGAAAAGGGGATATTATAAGCAGAGTGTTCATATATCCAGAGTAAGACGAGATGAAAAAGTAGAATTCATGAACTACCTCTGAAAAAAGTGGCCATAATAAACAAGGTGGCCACATAAAACGAAAATTTATTGTATAGGAAACAGAAAATTCCGAACCGAGCTGGAGTAGCCATAAAAGGCGGGTGGCCATATTAAGCGGCGATCACTGTATCACCTTGAGAGAGCAACAATTATTTGAAGATAAACTTCTTCAGATGACATGCTTACACCAAAGTGAATCGAACCAGACTCTGAAAATGCCTGAAAAATCACTAAAGGGAAAAACGACTTGGCGTGCTTGTGGAATAAAAATTGTTTGGAAAAGGCTCAGTTTTACCTTTTTCTTGGACAAAGGATAGCCTCTATCTGAAACATAGGCTATTTTCAAACAATATTTATTTCAATTTTTTTAGTATTGCAAGAAAATATTTTAAAACAAATATTTTAATATATAGAAAACATGAATAATATATCTGATTATATAATTATAAAAAAGCATTCTTAAATTAAAAAAGGAAAACAATATAACTTAAAACAATTCAATATTCCATATGAATATACAGGGTGTCTGAAACCTTTAAAGTCAGAAATTTACATATGGTAGAGAACTACAGACTGAGTATTTTGACATAGGGAACCAATGGTCAGAAATGTGCATTTCAGGCACCACGAGATCTTGAACAAGAACGAGTAATTACAATGGTGTAAGAAATCTTGTCACCATCTTTCATATATCCCTGGTATCTGCTGTTTAAGGAGACAACCAGCTTGGGCCTAGGCATGCAGTATCGTATCAAATTCTACTAATGACTTGATGCATCCCCATAAGAAAAAATACAGAGAAGTAAGATTCAGCAATCGCACAGACCATGGGAAAGACTTCCCCTTCCATTTCAATGATTAGGGAATCTGTCTTCCTGGTGCTCGCCGACATCAACATTGAAATGAGCAGACGCACTGTCATGTTGCAGCCACATCCTCTCGCAGTCAACAAGAAGTACAATGTACAACAACTCTGTCGGCATATTGCAAATGAACACCAGGCAAACTGTATAAAATAAATAAAGAAACTACTATTTCCACAACACTATTTAATATCCTTATGCACACTTTGACGACGTCATCTTCTTCAGTGGAAAAACTAGATAAGGAATGACCTAACCTAGATAAAAGTTTACGTTTGGTTAGGTTAAGTTAGGTTAAGTTAGGTTAGGTTAGGTTAAGTTAGGTTAGGTTAGGTTAGGTTAGGTTAGGTTAGATTGGTCATTCTTTATCTAGTTTTTCGCTGAAGACGACGACAACGTCGTCGAAATGCGCATACGGACATTAAATAATGTTGTGGTAATAGTGGTTTCTTTATTTATTTTATTTTATACAGTTCACTGGTTTCCATAGTTTCTGGCAATTTACTTATTTGGATTTGTAACACCAGGCAACATGCTCCATTCAAAGAGGGTGGCTGGAGGCAAGATCTATGCGCCCAGTTTGAAGTTAAATATACATTATACGGTGTAGGTTGTAAGGTATCAATAATTTTTAAAACAGGTCTGTGGTAGTCCAAATGTTACAATGGTAGCTAACCAATGCTTTTGTTGTAATACAAAATAAGTCATTTTTCTCTGAAAAATTAAACAGCATTCAGCAATGTCTAGCCAGATTCCTGACAGTTTGTGGTGTTGTTGACAATATACATTGTAGAAATTTTAGTACTGTAGCAATGTGCTAGATAAACCATTGGGAAAGCTGGGTTAGCCCTTCATACATAATTACTTGCTCAAGATCTTGTGGTGCCTGAAATAAGCATTTCCAAGTAATGGTTATCTATAGGGTTTAGACAAACTAATATGAGCACCTAGGTAAATATAATGCTCTAAGGAAACCTGTCGTAGAGTTCCGCCCTCTAGTTTTAAACCATGCCACCTAGAGGGCAAGAATGTACACACATCTGTCTATTAGTAGCAGTGATAGCGTGCGGATGTTAAATTTATTGCAGACTCCATTATGGTTGACCTCTGAGATTTCAAAAGAGGCATGATTGTTGGGGCCCATCTTGCCAGAGCCTCAGTAACAAACACGGCAACCCTTGTTGGGGTCAGGAGAAATACTGTGTTGGGTCTTGACTGTTATGAAAGCCTATAAGACACAGGGAAAGGCATCATCTGCCAAGCAAAACAGTGGCTGTAAGTCGAAACTCACCAATAGAGACAGAAGGGCTTTGAAGCTGACTATGGTCAGAAAGTACGAGACAACAGCATCCCAGATAACATCTGAGATGAACACATCTACAGGAAGCTGTATCAAATAAAGCTATCTGGCATGAACTGCATGCAGCGAACATACACGTCATAGCAGCTATTCCAAAACTATTGGTGACACCGTGCAATGCATTGAAATGATGAAAATGGTGTTGCAAGCATAGAAATTGGACACAACAAAATGGGAGAATTATGTAAGAGTAGGAGTTGTAATATTGAATAATTAATTTAAAATAATAACTCCTTTTGATTAAAAAATAGAAAAAATAAAATAAATTTTAAAAACAATTGATAATGAAAGTCACCCAATGTTTCGACTAAACCCCCTCAATCCCCTGATCTTAATATCACTGAACCTTTGTAGGGGGATTTGGAGGCCAAGCTGCGCAGTGGGTTTCAACTTCCAAGGACACTTAATGAATTAGCAACCTCTTTGGAGGTGTGGCGGCTACGTATCCCTGTGACTGTTATGCAAGACTTGTATTTGTCCATCCAACGTCGGATACAAACTTTATTAATGCAAAAGGAGGCCATCACCCAATTAATAAATATTTTGTCCTATTTCACAGGTGTTCATGTTATTTTGTCCAACTCCTGTATCTCAAAATACTCAGTTTATATCTCTCTTCCATCTGTAGAATTTACCCTAAAGGTTTGAGACTCCCTGTATGCTAAAACATGCATATTAAATATAGTAATAGAATATCTCTTTCATCCACATGAAAAAAAAAATCTCCTTCTCACCAACAGGAGAACATTTTTAGTAAGAAAACAATCAAGCAGTTAATTGAAGAAGATGCAAACAAATGAACTCGTTAATAAAGACCAAGGAGGTCACGGTAGGGTCAACATAAAACCACAATGAAATGGACAAACCATACAGTTAACAATTAAACGGAGCCACTTACCAATCGGATAGCCATTGGTTAATTCTAGTTTAACAACAGAACATTTTTAGTAATCACCATCACCAAAACCCATGCTTATTAATAAAAAAAAAAAAAAAAAAGTTAGAAAGTTAAAGCTATTTATTATAGCCAATTTAAAAACCTAAATTAAGAAAACAAAAAAAAAAAAAAAAAAAAAAAAAATTCTTCTGAAAAATCCTTTCAATATAAGAAAATTAATAATTAAATTCAGAAAATATAATAAATTACACCTGAATCTTGGGGTGTGATGCAAAAGGAGATGAGGAGATGATCACTGATTTCTGAAACTGCACAGCTTATGAACTGTTCTCATGCTGCAGAACAAAGCAACATGTTACATGCTGGAATTGTCCGTGAATGATTGAACAAACGACACCATCGCAGATAAATGGCATAGAAACTGTGGAGCAACTCTCCATCAGAAAGCCCCCCCGGGGGGGGGGAGCCATAGAAACTAGATAGCAAATCGTGCTAGGTATGGTGCTCTAAAACAGTTGGATAGTTACGGCATCCATACTCACAAAGATGCACGAGTCACAATGAGTGGATGGACGGCGTCAGATTTGGCAAGAAAAATTCTGAAAGGAATCACCCTGAAACCACTATTGGAAGAACAAACTGGTGATAGGAGCATTATAGTGTGGGATACATTTTCTTGGCACTGTCTAGATCCAGTGATACTCCTGAAAGACACTCTCACTCGAGTTGGTTGGCCCACTGTTGCAGATCAGGTTAACAGTCTTCCCTGCAACAGATATGATTTTCCAGCAGGGCAATGCGACATGTTATACAGACAGAATTGTCCAGGAATAGAAGACCATAACCAAGACTTCCAGGTACTTTCCTGGTCTCCCAATTCTCCAGACCTAAATTTTCCAATTGAGATCCACCACCATGCATCTTCAGCAGCTATCAGACAAATTTCAGTTTGCATAGCTCCAGATACCAGTGGACACAGTCTAGCATATTATGAACTCTCTTCCACATTGTTCTAGCTCCATGCTGCATACAGCAGTTTTTCTGGTTATTAGCTGGTGTTCATAATACTGTGGCTTGACTTGTATACATATACACCTCTAAAAATCATATTCGTATTCCATTCCCAGTACTAGTTTTTTCTAGACCAAAATGCAAAACATTCACAATAAAATTGCTTGCATGGAAATATCATCACATTATCAATATTTTACATTAGTTCACTAAATTTTTTGTTGTTACCGTAAATTCTCTACTATAACGTGACCCATTGTATAATGCGATTCCACTTTTTCGGCCCAAAAAAACAGCAAAAATGCTATCCTCTTGTATAATGTGATCCCCATTTTTGACTCCTCGCGAGAAATAAAATGTGCAAGAATATACAGAAAAAAAAATCTTTATTTTTAAATTTTTAAATAATCTGGATCTTTACAATTCAAAAACCTTCAAAATCTGATTCATCTGTGTCTTCGAAGAGGTCTTTCTTGTTGGCTGCATAAGCTTTCTTGTTGGCTTTGGTTCGAGGCAGTTTGTAAGTAGGCCTATTTGGAAGTAGCGATCTTTGGGCGAAGTTGTTTTTGAGGCAGTTTGGAAGTTTATAGCCCTACAATGATAGGGAAAGCTTTCCCACTCACACATCAACAAAAAAAAAAAAACAACAGTACATCAATTTTCTTAATAAAAAAATAAGTAATCCTTATTCAGTTTAACATTTTTCATAACCTCACTGCATAAGCTTTCTTGTAGGCTTTGGTTCGAAGCAGTTTGGAAGTAAGCCTATTTGGAAGTAGCGATCTTTGGGAGAAGATTTTTTTCGTATTAGATGTTGGCGACGAGAAATTCGAATAAAAAGTGAATTAATTTATTGTATAATGAACTGGACACTGTATATGCAATATAATTAATGTATATATGATATGGTAATTTCATCAGGACAAAATCCCCTCCGGCCGCAGTCGTCGTTGCAAGGCTAATATTAATCCTTTTGTATAATACGATCCAGCAAATTTAGGTGTTTTTTTAGGCCAAAATTATTCGCATTATAGTAGAGAATTTATGGTACTTTTCTATGCACTGTATTTCAATAAAACTGTGTCAATAACATAACTGATAACAATCATTATAAAGGACATGGGAGTCATTTAGAACTGATACAGAATAGATACAGGCTGTCCCATTTGAAATGCCCAATTTTATTTTGTTGCAAGGAAGTATTTATTGCATATTTTGATAATTACACAGCAATACATATTCTCTCTCTCTCTCTCTCTCTCTACATGTGCTCCTTTCGTGACACAAAGGATGTCCAGCATATATTCAAAAGTTCCCTCTAACAAGTCATAAGGACTTTCTCAAAAATTTGTATTTAGAAACATTTAATCCATGTTAATCATAATTGGGACCAAAGTAAAAATCCATTATACAGGCGGAGAGGTTCGACTTATTTTGATTTTTGTCCAGGTGCACTGCAGCATTTCAGGAGCGAGCCATTCACAATTCTTTTCCAGCTTTTGCAAGTTCCACGCTCTAATACTGTAAATCTGTCATTTATGTAGGTTCCCCAAAAAATAAATCTTAGGGCATAATGACTGGTGAATGCAGAGGTCATGGTATTAGTCCATCTCGTCCGATCCAACTGTTGGGAAGCTTGTTTAAACCATTCCAAAGTAACATCCCCAGTGAGGTGGAATTCCGCTCTGTTCGGCTGAAATTGTTCCAACTGGAGAAACACATACTTGCAGCATATCTATGTACGTCTTTCCTGTTATTATGCGTTGCATGAAGAGGAACATCCCAATTGTTATTTTTAGAAGCCCTCTCACGTTCTCCATGAGCTCAGAGGACCAAACATGAACATTAAGCTTGTCCCTGACACATGAAAAGCTGCTTTGTCGGAAAAGAAGATGGTATTCAAAAATATTACCATCCTGATCAATTCTGTTCACCAAGTCACAAGCAAATTAATATCGATGCGATCAGTCCACTGGTTTGATTTCCTGAAAAAGCTGCACCTTGTATGCATATAAAATGTAACTTTTATGGGCAATTCTATGCAAGTCAGTCTCAGCATCACCTGTGACACCCTGTATTTTGAAATTTAGAATTTCATAATACTTAAAATAAGCAAATACACAATGTTCCCAAAAGAAAAACAAACTTTGGGATAAATTAAGGCAAAAGGGGGAAAAAAAGTACCATAGTTATGCAATTAAAACTAGGGTTATGTGAGTTATGATAAAATAATGTAATAGAAGATGATATAATGTATCTGATCATGTAAACATTAAATTACACTCATTTTACAAGCCTTTTTTTCTTTTATTGACTTTTTAGCATCTGTTAGGTTTCTGCGACTTTTGGGTATTTTTTAAGGCACTTGCATTCGTTTTCCAATTAGCAATTTTCATACGCACGCATCTGTTGGGCGATTTTTCAAGAGCTGGCAAGGTTTGATTTTCATGGGTTTTTATCAGGCAACTTTTCAGATATAGCCAATCAGGTGCAATCTATTTCATTATGTATTTTAGGTAGTGGTTTTCGCCGATTCAGATGGAGGTTATTTATTAATTTATTAATTTTAAAAATTTGGTAAATCATTTACTTAGAAATAAAAATGATAAGGTGCGTTGCAAAAATATAAGAACACCACTGATTTGCTAGATAACATTTATTCAAAACATAATTTTTGTTTGGAAAAATGATAACTGCTATGTCATATGTCTAACATAAGAAAAACAAATGCATCAATGTCGTATTGCAAGTACATAAAAAAATAACTTATAAAAAACTATGGTTACTCCCGTTGCAAAATTATAAGAACACCCCTCTCGAACTGAGTGTACATGTTCTGGATTTACATATTTAAACTCAGAATGTGTCATGGATATTTAGAACATCCTGTCTGGAAGGTTTTTCTTGTAGAAAATACTGTTAACAAAACAATTATCAGCAATTCGTCATGGCTCGCAAAAAAGCCTTAACAGAACATGAAACAGGACAAATAACAGCATACAAAGACCAAGGATTGTCGATGAGAGCAATTGCGAAAAAGTTGAGACGCTCCGTGAGTAGTGTCACATTTCTAAAGTTTGGTAAGCTGTACAATACGAAGAAGGCAACAGGGCGACCACGGAAGATCAACCCCAGGGAGCTGCACAACATTACCCGCAAGCTGAAGGTAGGTGGAACATCACTACAGAAGTTAGCCAGTGATCCAAACATACAAGTTCACAAATCCACACTGTCCCGTGCCATCCGTCGGACAACCAACCTTCATTACAGAAAGAGGAAAGTGCGGCTACGGCTTCAAGCACACCACAAAAACAAGAGGCTGAACTGGGCAAGGGAACATGTCAACTGGGGCAACCAGTGGCGTCTAGTTGGGTTCAGCAATGAAAAAAAATTTAATTTAGATGGACCGGACGGATTTTCTTGCTACTGGCATGACGTGAGAGAACCAGAACAATTCTTTTCAGAGACAACAAAGAGGTGGCTCAGTGATAGTTTGGGGTGGGTTTGGTTATAATGGCAAAACCAAACTTGCTTTTCCCACTGGGCAAATGAATGCCAGATATTACCAGGAACTGCTTGATGAACACTTGTTGCCATTTGGGGAACGAATTGGAGGACCTTTTTGGACTTTCAACAAGACAATGCTTATATACACGTGGCAAAGTCGACTTGGGAATGGTTTTTAGACAACTGTGTACATACGATGGCCTGGCCTGCATGTTCTCCAGACATTAATCCTATGGAAAATATGTGGGATATTCTCTGTAGGCGTGCATACAAAAATGGAAGACAGTTTAGCAATATTGCAGACCTTAAGACGTTCATCGTTGCTGCATGGGAGGAAATCAATGAGACTGTGCTGCATAAACTAGTAGACAGCCTGCCTACGCGGCTATTCAAGTTACCACTCCACAAAGGAGACTTTATCGGGTACTGAGAGGGGTGTTCTTATAATTTTGCAACGGGAGTAACCGTCTTTTATAAGTTATTTATTTATGTACATGCAAAACTAAATCGATGCATTTGTTTATTTGTTTTTCTTATGTTAGACATGTTACACAGCAGTTATCATTTTTCCAAACAAAAATTATGCTTTGAATAAATGTTATATAGCAAATCAGTGGTGTTCTTATATTTTTGCAACGCACCTTAGTTATAAATTCAAATCGTGAACATGATCAGAGTGGTTGATATCATATGTGGAAAAATTAGCGAATGCTACCCGGAAGGGACACACAGCAAAAACATTTGCCACTGTGTAAAATTCACCATTAGGCGAACATTTCAGATGCACTGCGTAAATCATTCAGGAAGAAATCTGAATGGATTCCAGTACCTCTGAAACATATAAAGAGGATGGGATATAAGCTTTTGGCATTTGTTTACCCACTCCATAATAGTGAGAGGGGAATCGCTTATCCTGGTTTAGTGACTCAGCCTTCTCATCCACTCCTTGGCCCATTATATCCAGAGACCTGTCTATGTGTTTCAGAAGTATTGGAATCCAGTCAGATTTCGTGCTAATTCTCCAAAATTCATTGTGGCAAAGAGGTAAAGTGATTTTTGGTTTAGTCCTATCTACAGTTTTCTTCTTCTTGTGTTATCTATTTCCTGTCTTCCACAATTAAGTCATCCCTCTCCTGTTGAGAATACATAAAATATGTTAGAGAATGCCCTTCCTTCAATTCTCCAGGGCTATATACTGTTTTTTCAGAAAGAATACTTATCGTACTAACTAATATGGAAATATCTGTAGAATATCGTGGACTACCTTTTTACATAACGGCAATTATCTTCTATGCTAATTGGGCCTTTTCTTTTTTGTTTAAAATTCACCAGTTTTAAGTACTATTTTCATATAAAATAAAACCAGGACAATTTTTAACACCTTAATTTTTATCTGAAAGCCTGGACCTTAATCTACTTTTCAACATAATTTCCACCTAAGGCACATAATGGATTTCATCTTAATTAAACGAGCAATAAATATTTATACATAAATCATAGAAAACGGGGCCCCAAAATTAAAAGTAATTACAGATGGGCAACAATTTCCAATTCGTAAATAACTACATATTCCCATTTAACTCAACAGTATCTGTTTCAAACATAACTCTAATAATTCATCTCATTAATCACTCCACACCCGATTACACCAACTGACAAGACCAGCAGCCGGGGGAGAAACTACACACACATCTTGCTTGCTCCTGTGTGCGGGCTTAAATTCATACAAGCACTTGGAGGTCTGGCTCACGTACTGCATGGGCCGAACTCCTAACCAGATAGTCACAGCTACCAAACGCGCACACCCTGCACCCATCAAATATTACCCCCTAGTGACGCCCCCAGCGCATTGTGTGTTTCTTTTAAAAGCAACCGAGGAGCAACACTGAAACCTCACAATACCCTGTGGATCAATCTCCATAACACCGCTGTTCAACTTGTACTGCTATGAAGGAGGGAGATCATCAAACTCAGTAACCCCAACTCACTGGTACATACCAGAGCAGTTCATAAACCAGTTTGCTCCTTCTGTGACCACCGACTTCAACGGCACGCACATTTCGGCTGTGCCAGCCCCTACATTTAGAAACCTGACTAACACATAGGAGTAATGCTCAGTTTCACAAAAAACTTAATTAACAATGGCACTGGTAACTCAAAATGAGAGCAGCACCCAACCAACAACATCATTACGCTAACATTCCCCAGAAGAGCAGCTCTACTCCACAATATGTGCACAACAATTGCCAGTCAAATGATCTACCACTTTCTCACTCAAGTGGGACACTAGGCACATAATGTATCTTTGCGCTGGCTCGCTACCACCCACAATTCAGGGTGATTCAATGGAACAGCAGCATGAACCCGGTTATCTTCAGACAATTGTTCATCACGGTAGGTTATTTGTACAGACTGTCATTTATCCCATTACCTCAAGCACAATATGTTTCCCATAATTAAATACTCAGTTTATCTCGCCATAATAGAAATCTGATCATCCAAAACAAGGCAGATGAGCGGCCGACAAGAATTGAACGTGACGATTGCGATATGTCCACCGATACAATGATCCAATACTTGCCCAATGCAAGAAAACTATACTCTGGCACAATTCATCTTATGACAAAATGGTTTTACACGAACTTTCGAGCAATATCAAAGATTCATAACGAATGTTCAAGGCATTCACTGATATGACAAGCTCGATAAAACTTACAAGGTACACAGCTACAACAAAACATCTCATCTCTCGAACCACTTAGCTATAACTACCCCCCTCTGAAATTTTTTAAAACCAAAAACTCTCGATAAAAGGAAAAACTTAACCAAAAATAATAATAAACATGCTTTTCCTCAAACAGACACTACCACGAACTCCAGCATCCCTTCAAGGAAAATGATCATGGCAACAAAGTTTTTGCCATAAACAGCGATCATTGTTGCAGCATCGTGAGACACGCACATCAACAGATAAAATAAAATAACTTTTTAATAACTACGTTAACCATATAACGGGAAAGTGCTAAAACAATAAACGATCCAAAAAAATTAACACATTTAATAAAAGCTACTTCTTGAAATAAAACCAAACATCACAACATTACACATCACAGCCTTAATACGGGTGGAAATTTTGTGGAAAATTAGATTAAGGTCTAGGACTTAACATAAAAATTAAGGCGTTAAAAAACTGCCTAGTTATTTTTTTATATCAATTTTTATGAATTTTTTCCTAAAATAAATTGCATTACATTTTAATATGTTCATGGTAGCTCAACTGGTTAGAGCAGTACAGCAATAGTCGTGGCCCCTGGTTCACAGATTTTCGAGTCAGATTTTCCTTCCATTTTCTATATATTAATAGTGCTGAATTAGTTTTAGAGGCATCCTCGGTATATTCATCTTTTATTAAAAACTAAAATAACTAAATATTAGTTAACTGCTTGTATCTAAGCATTAAAAGAAATCAGATGCAATAAAGAATTTAAAGATCAGCACTAAAATATCTGAATTTTCAGAAATTGAGTTTAAATCTGGAAACCAGACATTTCCTCAAATCCTTGAACATCTTTTCTTCCTACATCAATTCGCATATTAAAAAACCATTTACCATAATTCTTATGAAACTGCAAGAAAGTGCAGCGAAACTACATTTATCTATCAGCTCCTTACTCCTTTTGCTCATTAAAATTAACCAGACATTATACACAAGATTTTAATAAACTGTATTTTTTCGAATATAGACCGTGGCTCTAAACCCAATAAAAATCGAAAATTTTAGGAGTGCGACCAAAAGTGAGTGCAGCCTGAAAAAAAATTTTTTTTTCAAATTAAAAAATTCATGATCGGTAATTTTGGATAGAACAAAAAAAAAAAGATCGAACTACTTCGTTTTAGTAATTTTATTGTTTATATAAATATCTCAATTATTTTTAAATACTTAATGAAACTTTTATAAATTTATTAATGAACTATGTAACTAATTATAATAATCTCATTTTTAATTTAGTGTAACTCTTCGGCAGCGGCCATGGCTTTATCAACTAACTGCCGACCAATAGCGTGATAGAACATTCTATGACATCACAACACTTTGGAGTAGACTGGGCTTGAAGGACTCTGTGACAATCACCGACAATTTTAACACATGAATTTCATAATAATGTATGAATGAAAATATATGTGACTGGTTAATTATTGTTCTGAAGGGTTAGAATATCAATTTCACTGTTAGAAAACGATTGAAAAAATACTGGATAATTTAAAGCCATTAACTCAAATCCACCGTGTTTTTATCGGATAATTTTTTAGCGATCAGCGATCGATTTGCCTTTTCATAAATTATAAAGTGTAACAGAATTTTCGTATAAAAAGATAGGAAGCAAACATAAGAGAAAATGGGTATAATATGGATGGATTGTATTGGATATCGACCAAAAATTATTCTGCTGCAAAAAAATACTCATGTACAACTGTGAGATCGGGAGTATTTTTTTTTTTTTCGGTGGGGGACAGGGGAAATCTTTATTAATAGAAGAAATTCCGCTCTATTTATCGTATGAGACAATTGTACATATTTATACAAAATGTATAGTAAAATAGAATCGAATTATTGTTTGTTTGTTTTTTTTTTGTTTTTTAATACTAATAAGCCCCCCCCCCCCCCAGCCTCCCCAACTGAAATGAGGGTTAATGAGGAGTAGCTTCAATAACGTCGTAAGTGTAATGATTTTTGATCGATAGTCAATACATATTTGGGGAGGCCATGGCCTGGTGGGCTTTCACTGAACACACAACTTCTGTGAAGTTAAGCAACATCAGGCACGGCTACTCACTGGATGGTTTGTTTATTAGAATTTTGGCGTCAACTACCAAGGTCATTTTGTGCCTTTAAGTTATATTTGTACGCAGCCCGGGAGAAACACAAACATCCATGCCCACGGCGGGATTCGAACCCACGACGAGATGGAGTGTGATGACTAGAAAGCCTACGCCCCAGCCCTCTCGGCCACCTGGCCGGCTGTCACAGGATGGGCTGACCATACAGCGATCGTTAATCCAGGTTCATCCAGGGACCCAACTCGTCGGCCTCTGGCCATACTGGCCCTGGATTGACGTATTGGATTATACTCCTAAATAAAAATAAAAAAATATTTTATATATGCTTTTGTTAGACTTTATACTTTTTGAAACGGTAAATCAATCGCAGATCGGCAAAAATTATCCGATAAAAACACAGTAGATTTGAGTTTATGCCTTTAAATTAACCAGCCTTTGTTGAATCGTTTTCTAACAATGAAATTAATATTCTAAGCCTTCAGAACAATAATTAACCAGTCACATATATTTTCATTATGAAATTAATGGGTTAAAGCTATTGTCGGCGATTCCTTCAAGCCCACTCTACTCCAAGGTGTTGTGATGCCACAGAATGCTCTATTGCGCTATTGGTCAGCATTTTATTGATAGAGCCATGGCCGCCGCTGAAGAAATAAAGTCGTTCATTAAAATGAGATTACTACGAGGTCTGTTCAAAAAATACGTAGACTGTTTGAATTGCGCGGGCCCTGTTGGTCCCAATCAAAATCGCTTGGTGTCGCCATCTTCTGACAGATCCGCTGATTACAAGGCAGTTTTTTGATTGCAAATATCAGTATTGGTTGATTAGCTACGCGGTTGTTTGTGAAGTGTGTTTTTTTCGTTTGGCGGATTTTTAGAATTTGGCGGAATTTTAGAAGGCTCCACAGAGAACCAGATTTACTACCTCGAAATTCTCAAACGTCTGCGGGATGCTATCCGGCAGAAAAGGCCAGAAATGTGGACGAGTGGTGACTGGTTGTTTCATCACGACAACGCTTCAGCTCTCAGAACTCGAGAGTTTTTGGCCAAACACTCGATCACTGTTCTTCCTCACCCACCCTACTCACCTGACCTCGCTCCTTGTGACTTCTTCTTGTTTCCCAAACTCAAAAGACCTTTGAAAGGAAGGAGATTTGAGACGATTCCCGACATAAAGGCAAATGCGACGAAGGCGCTGAAGGACATCACAAAAGAAGCGTTCCAGGACTGTTTCCAAAAGTGGAAACACCGTTGGGATAAGTGTGTGCGTCGGGGAGGAGAGTACTTTGAAGGGGACCCAGATGTGTAACTTCTGAATAAAGTATGTTTTGTTTTATGACGTCAGTCTACGTATTTTTTGAACAGACCTCGTATAATTATTTACACATTTCATTAATAAATTTATAAAAGTTTCATTAAGTATACAAAAATAATTTAGATGGTTAGTTATTTAAATAATGAAATTATTGTCTAAATCACTATTTAAGATACTACGGGATGCTAAAATGATGTAGTTCGATCTTTTTTAGACCCAAGAAGTTTGCGCCCTAAATTGAATTGCAGCCTTTAAACGGTTATTTCTTTCTTTTCACCGTCAAATTTACGGCTGCGGCCTAAAGTGAATGCGGCCAATATTCGAAAAAATATGGTATTCAGAATTTCCAGAATGATCCGCACACAGTCAGGATTCAATTACCTTTTTTTAGCCAATTATATTTCAGCAACAATCTTTCAAAAATCAAAAACACTGCTAAAATTAATGATTTTATAAACCTTAATAAATTCTTTTAATTTTCAAAACTTAATTGAGTGCTAAATAAACTCAAATTTTTCCAAACTAGTGATAGATCCAACTACAGGTTAAAGATATTCAGGAGTAAAACAAAAGTAATAAAAGTTAGTATAAAGGAGGAAGCAAAATATTAGAAAAGAAAAGATAAAGAGAAAAGAAAAGCAACCCCAACAGCAAATTTTATTCTTAAATTTGGATTCATATTATCCCAATTTATCTTCAAGCAATAACCAATGGCTATCTAGATTTTTGCTATAGAGTAGTATTTCTTTATTGTTAAAAGACAAACAACACGAAAGAAGGGAATTTCAACAAACTTTTTCGTTTTTACAGCGATCACCAACTTTTATATAATAAGCCACAGTAAGTCAACAAGACTCGTTCTGAGGAAATGTTAATTTCCAAACACAGATAAAAATGGCTCCGTTTGCTGTGGCATAAGACCCACCTGTTGCCTTAATAACAGGATGAAGATCAAGATTACACAAGTCATAATCTTCGCAGCAATCAGTAACAAATTTTGCATACTTCAAGTCCGTCTGCTTACACCAGGCAGGATATTCAGGTGGAAAATAATCATCCTTGTCAAAACACCTAAAGAGGAGAAAATAGGCAGAAGAGGTTGACTACAGGGATGCAAACTACTGCTAATTCTAAAGGTAGGATGTGTTGCAGAAACGCTCTTCAACTGGTGCACAAGGGACTTAACTAAAGCTGCCAAGCTAAAAGAGAAAGTCTCAAGCCCATAAACACTAACCACCATGCAATGTGAGTATCCGTGAATGGGGATAAGAACATCAGGTCACCAACTTCACCTTACCTGCAGGGGTTGTGGGGGGTGCCAAAGTAGGGTTCAGATTGCGATTGCAAAAGTCATATTCCTTACAGCACTCAATTACATACTGGGTCATAATAGGCTGACTGTTTAAGCACCAAATGGGATTTTCAGGTGGGATTAACTGGTCTCTACGAAGGCACCTAAAGGATGAAAGAAATATTATTGTATTCCTAAAAAAAATTCTTTAAAATTTTCATTTATAGGTGGCACTCAATTAATAGAATAGCAAATGGAATAAGCAAAACACTCAATGGATTTACATGAATTTAGAAAAATGAATATAATAAACTTAAGGCAACATTTTCATAACAACTGCATAAAACAAGTAGCGTTTTTATCACTCCTGTTTTATCAGAGCAGCAGTTGGTCTTAAGAAGGATGTCTATTGTCTCCCTGCCCTCGTACGTCATCTGTCCAACTTAAAGCGTCAGGGATCATCAACCATTAGAATAAATAACGAGTTTAAATTGCAATCGAACACATCTTCTATTCAAATGGCATGGGAAGATGTTAATTTTATACCTTATAATAAAATGCTTTCTTTATACAGGTGTTTCTAAATTATCTCCCATATTATACACGTTTATTACTCAAAAACTATTACAGAATTTAATGTGATTTTTTTTATTCACAAAGGAAAACTCATTTTTATTCACAAGAAAAACGGAGGATTCGCCCTGTACTGTAAGAATGAAAGATTTTAAATTTTTATTATTTAAGCACCAAATTAATTGGCAATAATCGAATTTCATAAATCTGAGAGCAATTTATGTTTAACATATAAAATCTTTTAAGCCATTTTGCATAGTAAAACAGAAAAAATAAAATAAAATAAATAACCGCTGTGACAGCATAAACGGTCACCAGGTTCTAATTATTGTATTTGGCAATGGTGTTCCCGGAAGTGATGCACAGTGCTATATAAATTTTTTTCTTTTGCCGGGGGGGGGGCCCCCCGCAGAGCACGTGGTGTCAGTGTGGGGTGGTCACGGTACATGTCTGTGTTATGTTGTGCAATACGGATCCCTCTGCAATAATGAACGGCACGAATTTTACTAAGGACTGAAATTTAAATCTCACAACAAACTAAAATGTTTCGTTAGGGAATACGAAGAAAAGGAGTTTGTTCAACTAACAATGACTGATTCAAGAACTATTTCCGTCACCAGACAACATGGGATACAAGATTCATTAATTCTGACCTACGTACTACGAAATTACTTCCCGATGTATTCATAGCAGTGTACGTCAAAGTAGTTCAACAGGAAAATGGATTGGTAAAATATAATTCACTAATATGCTGCTACAGTCTGGTTACAGAAGTTCAACAGAATCCATACAAAGTTTATTATAACCGATATTTCATTATATATAAAACTAAATTTTTTAATGTAAAAAAAAAATGGATTTTCCACCTTAGCATTCATAGATCTTAATTGAAATTTGAAGTATTGCGACTAAACTGTGATGAAAATTAGTAATCGAACATAATTGAACAAAAAGCGATTTCCATTGACTTTGCTCGTTTGGTGAAATTTTTTTGATCAAAAACCACCAAAAACCAGATTTCCATTCGAGTAAGAGTTTATAGTAGAAAATATGTCTTTTCTAAATGACCGAAATGCTCAGTCAATATATTAACAAACAATTTAAAGGCCTTTAAAGATCTTTAAACAGTTTGATATAAATCGAAGAACAAATTGGCGAACTTGTTCAATTGTTTGTGTTCTCTCTTCTCCCCCACCCGGAATAAAGGCATTGAGTTCAAAATAAATTTCTTTCTAACATGTGCTTCTTTATCAACATTTGATATTTTCATAAAAATGTTTTTTCTGTTTTCCACTACACGATATTTTCTAGAAAGATTTTTGCTTCTACTTTTCATACTCATCAATCAATGATTGTAATCCGAAGAAGTAAATTCTTGCTTCCGCTTTTGATCTTTCTCTATTTCCAGCATTTCCGCTCTTGTATGGATTCTTATTGGCTGTTTTCAAACAAGCAAAGACGTCATTTGCACACTCTCCAACTCAAGAGTACTATTTTTTCGTCGTTGCATATATTGTGAATTGTAGTTTTTAGTTCAATGTATCAGGTGTAAAATTACTAATATATTCAATTATATGTCATTGGAAAATCACTTTGTTTTACCCGATTTTTTATTATAAAAGAATTCATTATAAGCAGTTGTTTTCTCTTACCAAATCTAATGGGGACTAAGAAAAACTTTGTTATTTCAGTAATTTTGTTATAACGCAACTCAACTGTATATAACTGAACGGCTGTGCATGTTTTTCTCACCTAGCAATCTGTTTAGTTGACAAATTACATAATTTTTAAAAATAAAAGCTATTAAAAATGCTTCTTGTTATGTCATTTCCTTTGTCTAGTGCATAAATGTAGCTCCAATTTTACTGGAATGTAAGAAAAATATTTCTAAATTCTTGGAGAATTTAATACTTTTAAATAATTTTATCAGGTACAATTAACATACACTTGAAATTGTCTTTCCTCACCTATTTTTTTGTTTGTCCTACTAGTATGAAAGGTCTGTTCTTCTTTTAACTTATCCTTTTATTTGTAATAATGACGTTGGCAAGAATGCCTATCACCTTCTCTAATGCAAATCCTGCGGAAGCTGATGAAGGTGGTTAAGCATAATCGTCTATCGCCTTCAGCTCATCCGTCTCATTGTGCGCCTAAGCATAATTGCAAACAATCTGATGAGAGTAAACAATCGGACTTGCGTGAACTTTGTCACTTTTGTCGCATTAAACACAAGGAGAGCGAAGGAGCTCCAGAATCGAGAATTGTAGCGATGAAATTTCTATCAGTTTTTTGTTTTTACACGACCTAATACAGAATGGTTTGAATTCATTCTGCAAAGAAAACAGGTTAGTAAAATCTTGCTATACATAGAGTAGTCATTCAAGACTAAAATTGAAATCCTTGTTTCCGGACAGGCAGCAAAAAATGTCATATTAGGTTAAATAATACATTTTATCACTCTTGATTAATGTTATGAGTCCAATTTTTCCATAGAATCTACCTTTAAATATCATAGTCGTTCCTGATATAATAAACAAGTGTCTTTTAATCTGACTGCATCACGAGAAATTCTTTAAAGGCTGTGGGCTGAATGTGCTTTCCGCAGGTCAAGATAACAAAAATTTAGGTGGATATATTTACTTTACGCAGAAGAAAAGGTAAATTACAGAAGAAAAGGTAAATAGAATTAAATGGCCTTTTAGAATAGTTTCCCTGACTGAAAATTTAGCTAAACACGTGTGATAAAAGTAAACGAATATTAAAACACAGAAAATATTACCCACAAAAAATGAAAACTATAATAAAGTATTTAAATCATAATGGATATTAATGATTTGTTCTTTCTTCCCATAATTTTTTTTTTTTCTTTCTGCAACTGTATGAAGCTTGTTTCACATAGAAAACTCCTGGCGGAGCGGATGCAGATCCGCATGGATTGCGTATAGTGGGGCCTCCGCGCACATTCCGCGTGGAAACGCGGAATCCGCTAAGCATTTCACAATTAAAACTTTCCCGCAATTTTTCCGCTTAAGCTGTCTCCTGATTGGTCCCTCTAAAATAGTATCTTCTTTCGTAAAATGGAGTCTAAACAAGAAATGCTAACTTTCGAAGTAAAAAAAAGTCTATCAAATGAATTTTCAACAAATTTTTAAATGGAGATGTTATACATTTAATTTTTCATTGGCTTTAACTGTACTGTCCAGTGTTTGTGTAATAATAAATAACTATTTTAATTACAATAATATTTAAAAAAAAGTCGAGAGAGCGTTCTCCAATTTTCTCGGAAGACGTCGGTCAGCCCCGTCGCGTTTATGCATGAATTCATTATTGTAACGTGTCTAATTAATACATAAATAATTTATCATATTATAGTAATCAAGGTATAAAGAATAAAGGTAGCGCCGTCCGAGAGAAAAACTGACTGTCGCCCCATCTGGTGTTGGTAATTGGAATATTGCCAACTTCATGACGTCACAAGGTCCAATCTTTAAGATCTATTATGAGGAATATTGCGTTTACACAGCAAAATGCCATCATGCGCGATTCCCACTTGCAATAATACAAAATATAATACAAAAGATAAGAATGTTTCCTTTTTCCGTTTCCCCAAAGATTCAAATTTAATTAAAAAATGGTTAATATCATGCAAATTGGATAAAAATATTTGTATCATAACAGCAGTGATTGCTCCCTTCATCCATTCCTGCTCTAACCATTTCAAAACTGACGTTATGAAAACAATAAATTCGTATATCCTCGTACCTAACATTTACAACTAAATCATGGGATATTAAGGATTCTTTAGGTTACGTTAAGATCATCAGTTATAAATTCTGCATCAACTACATATTTACGATACCTAGCTTATGAGCTCTTGCTTGTAGCAGCGCCGGATTTATACTTTTCCTTAGTATAGGCCACTGACTTTCTCCCGCCCCTATTTTCGTGATCACTTGTAAGTAATGTAATGTAAACTAAAACTATTTAGGCCATAAATAATACGTATTTAAGTAGATAAGTAAGTACTGAATAGAATAGTCAAACTAATGAAATCCACCACCCCCTGAAATCTGCCGCCCCTTGGCCGCGGCCTATTGGCAAATCCAGTGCTGCAGCTATAACAGAACAGAAGAACATTCACTTGTTGCACCTCCCCTCCCATTCATCCGTTCTTGCTTGTAGTTATCTAACGAATTAAGATGACGATTATGAAAACAATGAATTAGTATATTCTCTGATTGAATTCGTATACCCTGCTATCTCAGAATCGCAGATTTCATTAGACGTGAGCTTCGATTCATGAGTTGACATAGGCCTAGGTATTTCTTTTCATAATCGTTGTCATCTTTAAAATCGTTAGAGTAAATCAATGCAGTTGTGATACAAATATTTTTATCCAGTTTGCATGATATTAAGCATTTTTTAATTAAATTTAGATCTTTGGGGAAATGAAAAAAGGAAACATTCTTATCTTTTGTATTATATTTTGTATTATTGCAGGTGGGAATCGCGCATGATGGCATTTTGCTGTGTAAACGCAATATTCCTCATAATAGGTTTCAAAGATTGGACCTTGTGACGTCATGGAGTTGGCAATATTCCGATTACCAACACGAGATGGGGCGACAGTCAGTTTTTCTCTCGGACGGCGCTACCTATATTCTTTATATCTTGATAGTAATTATATTTTACGAACTTTATGCGGGGAAAAAAAATCACGAAAGTCCCGTGACGGTGAACATCAGCTACGGGCGGGCTCTCGGTCATTAATGTCGGCCTGGCCGCACATACACCGTCATGAGATTTTCGTGATGTGTTTTCTTGCATAACTTTCCGAAAATATAAATTCTATAATATGATAAATAACTTACTTATTTATTAAATATGTTACACTTATTTAATGATTAAAAACAATAATAAATTCAGAGCATGACGGGGCTGAAACAAGCTTTATGTAAAATAGGCTTAAAACGTGAAGGGGCTGATCGATCATCGATGTCACCCGAGAAAATAGAAACAGACTTTTACCTGGTTTTGTTTTATTTTAGCTGAGCATTTCTTTAGCATTTTAGCTGTGTTCCTTTATTTGGTATTCCAAATTGAAATTCGTTCAGAAACTAAAGAAATAAGTTTCTCATTAAACGCACATTTGCTGGCCACCGCTGTGTAGTAGAGTGTAATTTTTATCTCTCCCGCTTTAGGTTCTCCCTGCATGCTTTGCGCTTCACCTGCTTCCTGATTGGCTGAGGCAAAGCGGATTCCGCAAGATTTCCAGACCTCCTTAAAATGAAAAATCTGCTCCACAACTCTCGTGGAATGGATCTGCAAAGTTTGCGCGTGAACGTGAAACGCCTCAGTTTAGCGGAAAAGGCCTGCTTTTGCCAGCAGATTGCGCATCCACGTGTTTTCCGCTCCGCAAAGCTCTATGTGAAACAAGCTTGAGTCCTTTTCCAAAATATTTTAAAACTTATGAATAACATAAATTGCAAGGGGAAGAGGAGTTTGTGATATTGCAAAGTAATATTAAGGAGGCAGTTCAGAAGATTGTGACAAGGAGTGGGGGAAGGGTAGAAATAACAAAACTTAAGAGTGATGTAGCTTATGGACAGCTCCTAACATCTAACACTGGTTCAATTTCAAAATGTGACTGGTTGGTACCATTTGTGTTAATGGTATAGTTACAATACTTTCCATTAATACAATGCTCTTTTTCTCTTCAGTAGAATTCTACACATTCATTATTTCATTATCTTCCCGTATCTCAGTGGCGAGTGAAGGCAAGTTATCGTTACCAATTAAATCATATCTATCGAATGAAGATTACTACCCATTCATTGCACAGTGACAATAAAGCATCCATTTTCAAAAATTTTAATAAATCTGTTAATTAAATAGATTTTGAACAATAAAATAATTTTAAATCATTAAGAAATAATGATTACTTGTATGTAAAAACAGCTCCATACTGAGTAGAAATGACAATCTCAGAACAAACAAGATTATCTTTACAACATGACTAACAAAGACTCTTTATTGGGCTTGAAACTCTCTAGGACCAATTTACTCTTAAATTGGAAGAGGCACAGAAGACTTATATAAGGTGCACCAAAAGTCTGGATACAAAGCAAATATAAGCATATTAATAAAAACATAAAATCCAAATATCGCAGAAATTTTAATAACAGACAAATATAAGCAAACCGATACCTCAGTGTTACCAGGAAGAATTCAAATTTACAATCAATAAAGTTTTTATCTGTCCATCAAACATTGTAACGATATTGATCTTTTACTAGAAAATAAAAATAAAGTTAAATATGGATTTCTTTTTAAAATGTAAGACTTGGTTATTCGATTGCCAATTCACAGTATTGTAGAAACTCCTTTAGGTTATCAGAACAGATGGTACTAACTGGACGCGAGATCTGAATTTAAGGAGGGTGGTCAAGTTGTTCTCAACCAGAAAATTTGATTAGCTGTGCATTGTCGTGGAGCAGCCATTGCATTAGGTCCTTATACCTTACCGATATGGCTATGCATGATCAATGTTATGTGTTGAGGTTTGTTCGCTATTGTCATTTTCGTATTTGTCATTTCTAGATAATGTAGGTCAGTTATTCTGTCACTTGAATAAATCGTAGTTTTGAATAACATTGTATTCATCAGAATGATAATTTCCGATTTAGCGTACGATCGATTCACTCAGTGCTGACTTGCTTCTTGCACTCAAAAAACAGATAACCGAACATACTTCACAGTCAGCAGCAACCTCAAGAATCTTAAACAGTTTAATGACAAAGAGTGATGAACACATACTGATGCAATGGCTATAAACAGTGTCTGCCACAAGGGATGCTACACTCTTTTTCATAAAAGAAGTCCAACGAAACGAACCAATCAGAAACACGTGCTTGAGTGGTTACTTATCGATTAGTTACTCCGTTCATTGCTCCACGTTCTCACACGCGTTGGTTAGTTAAAATGAATAGCATTGTCCTATTACCAACTCGTCTGAAGATGGAGATGGTATCGCTTCAATTAACAGTGATCAAATAAGAACTTATGAAAAAAAAAAAAAAAAAAAAAAAAATTGGCTTTAATGTTGAGATAATCCTTAATGCTGGGACATGGCAGTAAAGACCTGAAAAATTAACTCTCCCTCGAATGAAGTGTCTACAGTACAAGTTTCAAGAGAAAGTAACGAATCACCAACGCCTGCATCTGATTGGGTTCCACTCTAATACGGACAAAGGTCAAGAGACTTTTATGAAAAAGAGTATAGGAGTCTCTACGTATGTGCACTGCTATGAGCAGACAAGATTTCCAAATATATTTACAGACGAACATTACTTAAAAAACAACCCTTGCATAATTAAATATACAGGGTTATTTATCATTCTGATGAATAGTGTTATTCAAAACTATAATTCATCCAGGTGATAGATAACTGACCTACATTTATCCCGTCCATAAATGACAAAGGCGAAAATGACAAAATAGTGAAATGAGCATTCACACACAAATCAAGCAACAACATTAAAATGCATTGTGCATATTTTCCTTATTCCCAACAAATGACATGTAGGAACAGATTTAGGTTTTCTTGATCAGTGCTTGATCGAAAGTTGCAATTTGCCAAAAACCTGGGCCACTTATTATTTCATCCTGTCAACATATGATGGGACTTTTCTTATTTGCTTATGGATCCAGATTTTTGTTTGACCCGTTCTGCATAATCTAGAGAAAACGTTCAAGAAGTAATGCACCACATTTTATTTCTCTGAAAGTATGGAACATACAACTTTGCCAAGCGGCCCTCGCACTGCTACAAACGTCAGTTCTACTGGCTATTTTTCTGTCTCCTTCCATTTCTTTGGCCTCATGCCTGTGTTCAGAAGAGCATGTATTCCCCTCGGTACTGCTCACACAACCACTTTTTCACAGCAGACACAACATTGCCATCATATTCAAATTGAATTCCAGCGGTAGTCCCGTATACATTACGCAATCGCTTACAGATGTTCCCGGCGTTTTCTCCCTCCTTGTAACGTGCATCACTGACATCCACCATTTTTAAACTAGCTATTGCGCTGCCATCTAGCAGCAAAGCTTACAACTTCGCATAACAGAAGTGGAAGGTTCATACTAGGACTCTACAAATTTCAGGTGTTCACATTGTTCATGCCGTAGATGTAAACTGTGATGCGTTAATTTTTGAACGCTCCTTATATTTTAAAATGATGCATATTTATGACAAATAAAATGTTATCCTAAAATTAGGGTCATTTTAAGCTAAAAGCATTATATTATAATTGGACAAGAGTGAACTCTAAATTTTTATCACGTAGAACTCGTACAGGCATGAGGACAAACAACAGGCAATGAAAACTGGGGATAGGGAGGGGAGAGGGGAGTATATCTAGGGTGTCTAAAGTTCACATTTCAAAAAAAACTCTACAGGAGACATTATTGATTAGAATGACCTGAAAATATGCAAGGTGTCTACTGGTGAAAGAAAAAAATAATTCGTTTCCACACTCACCAATACACTGTGTAATTGGCGCTTTATTATATTCAAGAATGATACAAGGATCAAATTTTAACAATTTTGATCAAAGCATTTGCCACTTGCATGAAGAATTTTTCTTAAACCATCTGCAGTCATTGGATCTTATTTTATGTTCTTTAAAGTTCTCAATTTTTGCAAAGCTGGTAATGCACAATTGCTCTTGTTCTGATAAAAGAACTCCACAAGAAGTGCACGTTCTTTTGGTATTGTTGACACTGCACTTTAAATCTCTGTGTACACTGAAATGACTCGTGTGTGCTTTTATAAGGCCCTTCTTGTCAGATGCAAATTTTAGACATTTTATCTTTGTATCATCAAGCACCAATTACACATCACCTACAGGCAAGCATGAGAACTAATTTCTAGTTCATTCTGATGACCAAAAAAACAAATTCCACAGCCTCAACAGACACCATGCAAATTTCCAGGTCATTCTGATCAATACTCCTTTAGAGCTTTTTGAAATGTGAACTCTTTATTTATGTATATAGAGTGAACTAAAACAACAGGGATAAACTTCAGGGGGCAATTCCTCACAAAAAAAAAAGTTCATATCAATGTATGTCAAAAAAAAACATAGGAATAGCAATAAATGTATGCACGACATCTTGCCCCCATAACAATACAGATGGGGTGCTTTTTTTTTCCTGTTGCACAGTTTCTTTTAAAGATTCATCGTGCATTGGAGGTACAATGGTCCAGTATTCATATCAGGAACAAGACAAGATAGTCTTCACATACGAAGAAGCACATGGGAATGTTTGAGAGGCCGCATGGATGTACCCAGAAAGTTACCTCGACAGGCAGCACCATCCGAATCAGAAAACGTGTGCAACCAACTTTCGGGTTTGTGTGAGAAAGGGTTCTTTGATGGAAGAGGCGAACACGGATGGTGTATTGAGCAGAACTCCTGTACAAGAGCCAGTTCCAGATGTGAAGACATTTGAACAGCATGTCAATGCAGCCTGTGATATTATTCAGGTACAGGCTGGAACAATCGAACAAGTGCACTAATCTATTATGCATTGCACCCCAAGGAGGCCACTTCGAACATCTTTTGTAACGTTGACACAATTACTGCCACAGTAATGCCATGTCTTGTACTAATTGCTCTATTACAGACAAACCATCCATTTCTGGACATATGAGCTTTTTTGTTCCTTCTCTGGCAAGGAATCATCTCCTGAAGTTTATCCTTTTGGTTTTAGTTCACCCTGTATTACTGAAGCCCTAACCAATTACTTAAGAATATAAAACCTTTCTGACATTATTTTTTTAAGTTTAGGAAACTTTCAAATTTAATAGCTTATTATGTATAGCTTAGGAGTAACAAAAGTATAAAATCATACACACATGACTACATACATTTATGCAAGCATCAGTTTTTATTAAGTATACAGTAGAGACGCTTTATATCATAGCTGTCTGGAGGCAAGGTTTCTCTAATTGCGGTAACTTGATATCACAATATGGTAAATCCATGCTGTACGTTCCATGAATGAACATCATGAACCGCACCAGCTCACTCAGCATTCGTGAGTTTCCAGTCAAATGTGGAATGACTGTGCTTCCTCGCCATGTATTTTCCCCTCATTTGGCTCCAGCAGACTCTTTCCCTATCTCCTGAACTGAAGGCAAGATTCAAAGGGAAGAGATTGGACACCATTGAGTAGATCAAGAAAGATTCATAGAGGCAACTAAAGGCAATTCAGAAGGTGGAAACACTGCTGGGATAAGTGTATTCTTTGGGGAGAGAGTAATTTGAAGGAGATAAAGACCATTAAGTCTGAAAGTTGAATGGTCTTTCTTAAAAAAGAAAAAGATTCGGGACCTGTTTGAACAGACCTTGTATCTCCCATCAAACAATTCTCAAATTCATCCATACCCAAGTTTATACAGCAGAATCTCCATAAGTTGACCACCCAAGGGACTGAAACAAACTGGTTAACATATGGAAAAATATACTGAAATGCACAATATCCATTTTACATTTTTATCTAAGTTTATTTTAATGCGTGTATCATACAAAATCAAAATGCAAAGAATATAGTAAAAATCAATGCAGATCTGTTTTTATTTTTGTTACAAAAATAACAGGAGAATGTGCATTCAATGCTATCTACATCACTCAGCAGGCTCTGGCATTTTTCTGTGCAAATAATTTTAGTTGCAATCATTGGATGCCTGAGATAATTTTCTTTTGGAATCTCTGCAACTTCTAACGTGTCCTCACTTGATTCTTCCAATAAGTCAGTTTGCTTCCTGCTTTTATTTGCTTGGTTTTACTTCCGCCATTGTTGTTTAAAAAACCGTTTCTGAATCAGGTCCATTGCCGGTTGCCAGTTCATCGTCCATTACAACAAAAATTTAAAAGAACTACAGTAGAACCTCCGTATAGCGAAACGCAACGGACCGGCAAAATCATTTCGTTATATAGATATTTCGTTGCATGGAGATAGTGTTAAAATTTGCATAATTTTGATGTATAAATTACATATGTATTTTAAATTTAGTATTTATATATAAAGATTTAGTATTTTATATTCTTTTGAATGCTTCTTAACGTGAAGAACAAAACTTTTTTGATACTTGACATCGCTGCCTATCTAAAGTCATCTAGGTCGCCATTGCTGAAAATTTTGTTTGGATCGCGATTATTTTTTCTGAAATAATTAAAATTTGAAAGCAGAACGGGCAGAAAATAATTTTGTAATACGTATTTTACGGAAAAATACCGATAGAACATATCCATAAGCGTGTATATTAAGGCTTACGAGTGTTTTTTCGTCAGCCTCGGTAAAATTAGCATTTCATAAAAATGTTTATGATAAACTTTCAATAAAATAAATTTGAACAAATATTAAAGATTTTAATATAAAAAATCTTCCGAGTTTCGACAGCTTTTATAGTAGTTCTCGTGCCGACTCTCATAGAAAATAAATTTTTAACATGCTTGCAGATTTAAACTCCTCAGCAGGCCGCCATTATTGCTGGGCAGTGCATCATGGGTAGTTTGGTGCGATAACTTTGTTCTCGAGAACTCTTCGTAATTTTGCCGATAAAATAAGCCTAATGCCACAGCCGCAGCCGACTGGGCAGAGCTTGTGACGTAAAAATTTGTTTTTAACTTAGTTTGTTGGCTGTTGGGCACGCTAAGTGCTGGAATCAAATTTTGTAATAAAGAGCTAAAATATACCTTAAAATTTATTGTCCGGACCGAAAAATCCTTACGTTATAGAGATAATTACCCTATAAAGATTTCGCTATATGGAGATTGAAAAAGCATTAAATCAATAGGATTTTTGCCGGGACCAGAGAAAAATTTAGTTTATATGAGAATTTTGCTATATCGACGTTTGCTCTACGGAGGTTTTACTGTACTCCATGAAATTCTGCTACAGGAGATGGAAAAATCTAATGGTGCTGCTTTCCCTAGTGTTGTGACAAATCCAGCTTTCTTGAAGCACTTTGGAATAGTTTCCAAGCATTTTCAAAATCCGGTAAGAAAATGTTCACGAGATCAGGTGCAAATTTTCATCAAGATAGGCCTTTACATCACGAAAGTAGTGAGGAGGAAGTCAAGCTTCCTGAAAATAAAAGTCCTTCTCATCCTCAAACATCTGTACTGATCCAGAGGACAACATTCAGAGCATTGACTGATGCAGCAGCTGCAGCCAGATTATAAGTTTGTTTTTTAGTGCTGATGCACAGAAGAAGCAGAGTTCAGCAATGCATTTTGAATGTTTTGATGATGGTCAAGAGGTCTGATTTTTGAAGTGGTATCTGGAGGCAAAAATTTCAATGTTACATTTATGAGATGGTTTATTTGCGGATGGCTAGGATAGTTGTCTACCATCAGTAGAATGGACCATTTCTTTTTTCTTCATCTACTTACCCACTCTTCAAACAGAGCACCAGTCATTCATGCTGATCTGTTTGATCTCCAAGTATCTGGGAAATTGTCAGGATTCAAGTTCTTAATCGCATGTGGCCATGCTGATTTCCCAATCTCAAAGGGCTTTAGGTTCTCTCCAGTGGAGCTACAAAACTACTGTATAATGTTCTTTTGAAAGTTTTCCAATCTTACATATGTCACCTTATGAGAGGCATTGCCCTAAAAAACAATCTGCACTCGTCAGCATTAAAGATGTCTGGGAACTTTTGAAAAAAAAAAATAGAAAAATGATGCTAATAAGCGACATTTGGCAATTACATTGGTTAACTTATAGGGAAGACATTAATAATATGTGTCAGGGCCCAAATGGTCAAGATAGTGTTGGAAATGCATGTTTGCATGGGATGAATGTCCAGACTATAAAAATTAGGTCAACATAGGGAGGGGTCAACTTTGGAGGTTTAACTGTATATATCTGGTGCTTTATACATACTGTACAATGTTTCAAATGAAAAGGCATTGTTTATTGTTGATACCCCTTAATATATTGCATCCAAGCTTCAAATATACAAAGTAGAACTTTTAGTGCATCCTAATGTACATTTAGGGCCAGTTCATCATCTATTTTCTCAGTTGAGAAGACTCATTTGAGAAAGTAGATAATGAACTGGCCCTTAGTATTTTAAAAAGAAATAAACCTGTTTATACACTAGAGAACCGTTATGTCGTGATTCTTGGGGTCCAGGATTTCCTTGACAGCGATATATCAGAATCACAATATAGCAAGTCAAGTTCAATAGTTCCGTAATCAATGGTGCCACCATCATGGGGGCAATGTTCAAATGATAAGAACACAGGGCCATTTCACCTTTGATAAGTTCCGATAAGCTTTAAGCAAAAAAAGTATCTTTTCTTAACATTGGGCAACAATGAAATTGCTTCTTAGGTAAAAGTACCTAATCCTGAATGAATTTAATGTGCTGAACACGAATATCTCATTGAAAAAAAGTTGACTGGCTCTCGTTGCAGAGATGTTGACATACTGTCCTTTGTATAGTTGTTATCTCATAATGTAATGCAATTTAGTAAGGTAAATATATGGTTATGAAATAATGCATCATATTGCATCACCCCTTTATGCAAATAGGTTACTGCATCATATACATAAAGAAAAACAAGTGGCAGCAAACTTCCTGGAAAATGACAAGGCCAAAAACTACAAGGATTTGGTTGAGGATATGTTGGTTTGTTTCATGGACTTGGCTGCAATATGTCCTTAAGTTCCACTTTCTTGACTCCCACTTGGATTTCTTCCCTGATAACTGCAGGCAGGTCAGTGATGAGCACGGCGGATGTTTCCATCAAGAAACACTGCCAAGATGGAGCAACGACAACAGGGCAAATGGGCCACGTCAATGCTGGCTGACTAGTGTTAGATGATCATCAAACAAATTCCCCATGAGGGTTACAAACGACAGGCCAAAAGAAAGCAAAAGTCCGAAGAAGATTAAGGTACTCTTAATGTGTATTATAATATTTACATATATACAATTTTTCTCAAAAATGCGAACACATTACGAAGAAACCATAGCCAATTTAGCTTTTTATTAGTCATGTTCGTGTTCACTACATTGAATTCATTAAGAAATTACTATTTTCATCTCGGAAGCATGAACGTTTTGAAATTTTATTACCCAATGTAATTATTCATTTGATTTTGATAATTTTTAACTAATTCAACTAATTTTTAATTTGGGTAAAGTGAATATAGACACAATAAATGAATACACTCAATATAGGCAGCCTCCTTTACAGTTGAACATGTCAGCTAAGCATGTGGTTTTGATACAGTTACCTGCAAATGTTTCAATCATATTGATGTACTCTAATACAAAAAGCACTTCAACCTCGAATGCATTTTCCAAGATCCATCAAAATAAAAATAACACGATCGCAATCACATGTTTAATACAATAAATGAGTTTTAGTAGCTTTTGGAGTACATATATTTGTTTAATCAGTTATATAAAATAACTTGCTAAATAAACATTAGGAATCATATACATAAAATCGGCGACGGTGGATTATGTCACAACAAAGAAAAGACCTAACAATGTGTGTCAAAAATCTAACAATGGGTTATTTCCCGATTATACAATCAGGTGGGTTCACTTCTAGTACATGATAAAAATTAAATTAAATCTAGGGCATTAAAAAAAAAAAAAAAAAAAAGAGAGAGAAGAAGGGCGTCCACCCATCGACTGTGATTATCCAATTCCGTGACATAACAGGTCTCTAAGTGTACTATTTTTCATTAATGACACCAAAATTAGAATCATTTCATGCAAAAAAATACACTTGTTGAGCTCATTTTCTTGCAATCTCATTCTCTTAACAAGTATACAGCAGGGTCCAGCTATCGACTATGGCATGCAATACATCCCAATTCACGATATAACAAATTATATTATGTGGTCTCTACTGTATTCAGATTATTTTATAGTATCTGTTATACAAATGTCTTTTCATATCAATCAATTCTTTTTATGTTTTCTTTTATTCAGGTTTTAAAATGAAAATTTTTATAAAATGAAGAGGGGGGGGGGGGGGGAGAGAGAAAAGAATTTATTGTCAAATGAAAATATTATATAGCAATTCAAGATAACTTTACTATTATATTTCAAAATTTTGACTATAGCAAAGACATAATCTGTTAAGAAAGTCAGACCAGGCATGTTCACTGTTGCAAAGTAAATTTACTTTTGTTGAATAGACTATAGAGGTGGTAATATTTCTTTTTAGAAACACAACTTTTCCTTAAAAATAAAGTTAAAAAATACTTGGAATAGGGGCTCCTTATATGCCCAGTCCACTTTACTTATAGAAAATACAGGGCAATTCAAAATGAATGGCACAAAAGTAAAAACATACCAACGACAGCTATAAATAATTTCACAAAAACCGAAATAACATAAAAGATTAACTCGTTTGGCAAAACCAAAAGGTGAACACTCCAACTTTCATTTGGCAACACTGAGAAGACCACCATTACCAAAATGTTTACTAGAAACAATGTTATTCATAACGGCTACACCAGCAAAAGAAAAAACTTACTGTATAATAGAATATGCAAAAATTTCATTGGTAACCACTATTCAGAAACATTTCCAGATCAAATTTGTGAAAAAAGCAGTTTGAGAAGACGAGCTGCCTATGCAAGGGGAAAAGCACAAGTCGCCCATCGGGACTACGAAACAATGGAAAACATTCATGCAACTCACTCGTGAAGCCTGAGCAAGTCAACATGTATTGCAATGGGCGCCCACATTGAACATCTGTGAAAGTCCGTTGAAACTCACAAAGTTAATCTTTCAAGTCATTTTGGTTTTTATGAAATAAATTCATTACAGCAGTCATTGCTACGTTTTCTTTTTATATGTCAACATTTTTTATTCCTATTCTTTTATTTTACTGTTTTATTCAAAACAACTTCTTGAACTCGCATTGTTCCACCATTAAAATTGAAATTTTAATTGCTTTTAATACAAATAAAATTAAACAAATGCAAATCACCTGTAAGAATGCCTTATAGTGCCATCACTATGGAGTGATGTAGAAGTGAAGCATACACCATCTGTGTCACATGTATGGTTGTTATCTGCACAAATATCACAATGGCATAGTAGGCCTGCAAAATATTAAATTCACCAAGCATTAATTATGTATTATTAAAATTATTATTATTTAATTAAAAATTATTATATTTTATTTAATTATAATAAAAAAATATTATTATCACTATTATTATATTTTGAATGTTCGGTTGTTAATTAAATGGTAACAACATATATACAATATTTCTTAATGAACATGCATGATGCTAATAAATTATTGCAGCAGTCTGGCAAATTCATTATGGGTTTGACAGGATGGTGTTAAGGGAGTCACAGAATTGGCAGTGGAAATGTAGCAGAGCAGCATCCTTTGGAAAGATGAAATCTGCATTGTCGATTTGTGGCATCAGCCAGTTTTTCAAACATGTCCAGACAGACGTACCCGATCAGTTTCTTCCTCAAAGAAAACAGACCATAAGTTTTGAATTTTGAGATGGCGACAATTCAAACAAACCTTAACGATCTGCTCGTTTTACATAACCAAATTTCACCAGCACATTACCAAGAGAAGAGTTGTAAGAAATATACAAAACCACTGTAATAATTTATATACATCTTGCACCAACTATTAAATGTATAGTTGAACCACGATAAATCAAATCTAAGGGGAAGAGCAGAACACTTCAATTTGTAGAGGTATTCGATTTATCAAGGTTAAGAAAATAAAAATTGAAATAAACATGTACATTTATTTTGTCTATTAGTGCGGATGCTTATTCAATTTATAAGTGTGTCCAAATTATTTTGTAGAATAATTATTTGGCCAATTAAAATCTAATATGCTTGTAAAGTCAATCAGAACTGCTGATGATAGCTTCTAATAGGGAAGAGATAAACTAACATCAATTCGATTTACAGATAAACTAACGACAATGCAGATTCACAAAACTCGATTTGTGGGTAAATATATTTGCATTAACTTCGATTTATAGAGCTAATTTTCCTCCAAAAAAAATTCAATTTGTGGAGGTTCTATTATTATGAAATTTAGAGGTTTCAGCCCCAGAGCAGAAGGGAATAGGCAGAGACTTTAATTAGGAAAGAATTCAATTTATCACTATTTCACGAAAGTTAAAGATTTATTGTTATCCGATTTTGAGAGTATGGAAATAAAGTCTTTGTTTGCTTGAAAACGCCCAATAAGAATCCAGACTAGAGAGTGAATAAGGAAAATGGAGAAAAGATCAAGAGTGAAAGCAACAATTTACTTTTTCAGAAATATAGTCGTAAATTGACGAGTATAGGGGGAGGGGATCTTTCCAGAAAATGTCAAATGCTGATAAAGAAGCAGCATATGTTGGAAAGAAGTTTATTTGGATGTCAATGCCTTTTAACAATTGAACAAGTACGCCAATTTGCTCTTCAATTTATATATCGACTGAGCCTCTCTGTCAATTGAAAATTCACATCCATAAAAAATCTACAACTTTGCATAAGGTCGATAATTTATACTTCATCAATCCTGAGTCATGATAATAGTTTAAATACGATGTCGTTCTTCTTCGTATAAAAACCTGTCAGCCATTTTAAACAGATTTCTAATGATATTTCTGAGGTGCAGTTAGCTAATGGCGCTAATTAACATAATTTTCGTTTGTGACATGTTATGAATAGCAATAAATATCGTTAGATGCTGTAATGATAAAACATTGTTGTTAAGTGGCTAAGAACTATCAATTCTAAGAAAAGTCTGAACAACAGGAAGTCTCTGCATTGTTACAAATTGAACCTTATTTATAAAGCACAAACTTTGCCTTGCATTGTTGGTTATGAGATATACAAGGTCTTTATAATTAAAGTTCCACTTTGGCATGGCCATAAAAAAAAAACTACTGGACCAAAAGCTATAAAACTTGGTAATATTATACAAGAGGGCATAGGAAGTTCATACTCATCAAAAAAAGAAAGTTAGTTCAAAAGGTCACCACCAACATGGAATGGCGCTCTATGCAATATTCATATACGAAATTAGACACGAAGACACAGTTTAACAATGTGGTTTATGCACGTGCGCTTTACAAGTCATTTGGTTTTCAGAAATAAGAAAGGGAGCCTCGTTATCAGTACACCTCATTTGTTACTAGTCGACGATGCCTGTTACCATACAAAATCGTGTGTTTCTGGTTAATGTTATTATGAATGCAATAGCAATGTACGGCAGGCTTTGCAACATTAACGTACCGTTCGACGAATACATGTACGTTGGGGGCCAATGACACCGCAGAGTTTGAAAAAGATGATGACAAAGTTTGAAGCCACAGGTTTGTTATCGGTAGCACCTGGCCGAGGAAGGAAACCCGTCTCTGAGGCAACCGTGGAGGCTGTTTCAGTAGCTGTAGAGGAAGCAAAAATGGAAACCTCACAAGGGGCGTGCAGCGTAAGTGCTGTTGCACGTCGAATGGACTTACCACTGAGTACGGTGTACAAGATCGTACGTAAAGTGCTGCGGTACTACCCATACAAAATCCACCTTGTCCAACAACTCGAACCTACCGATCTTCCTCGTAGAGAAAACTTCGCATTGGAATTCCTTGCACGGATGGAGGTGGACGAGCATTGGCCATGGAACATTTTGTGGACGGACGAGGCCCATTTTTACCTGAATGGGGATGTCAACACCCATAATTGCAGGATTTGGGCCACCAGTCCCCCTCATGTTCTCCACCAAATTCCATTGCATTCTCCTAAAGTTACCGTGTGGTGTGGTATGACAGCAAATGTCATAACTGGACCGTATTTTTTTGAAGAGCAGTCGTGAGCTGGACTCGTGACATGCACTGTGACTGCTGCTCGCATGGTGTCGATGCTAAGAAGTTTTGTGATACCAGAACTTCAGCAACATGGCATTTTAGACAACGATTTTTATGCAGGATGGGGCTCCACCTCATAATAGTACATGTGTCAAACAGTAATTTCAGCAACATTTCACAGATGAACGGATTATAGGCCGAAACTTCCCCTTTCTTGACCACCCCGGTCACCAGATATCAACTCCTGTGACTTCTGGCTCTGGGGTTACCTCAAAGCTACTGTTTATGGTGATAACGTCAGGAATTTGGCGGAACTGAAAGATGCGATACGCCGACAGATGCGCAACATTCCTCCTGATATGCTACGAGCTACAGTTGAAAACGCAGTAATCCGGTGTAACCTGCTTTCAGTAAATGGTGGAGGCCACATTCAACATGTAACTAATTTTAGTAACGATTAAAGACTTGTTAACCTGTGTCTTCGTGTCTAATTTCGTATGCGAATATTGCATAGAGCGCCATTCCATGCTGGTGGTGACCTTTTGAACTGATTTTTTTTTTTGGTGGGTATGAACTTTGAATGCCCTCTTGTATAATATTACCAAATATTATAGCTTTTGGTCCAGTAGTTTGTTTTTTTTTATGGCCATGTCAAAATGGAACTTTAATTATAAAGACCTTGTATATTGTTGGTCTGTGCATAGTGTTGGTAAATTGTGTGTTGATACTATTGTTGATACCTATTGTTGCACAAACTTTGTCATGAGATATCTCTTATTAATATGCCCTGCTATCATTATGAATATAGATTATTATCGATAATTGTATTTTCGAAATCTAAACTGGACAGTGACCTTCCTCTTGCTTTGAAGATCAAGTGTGCAAAATTTCATCAAGATGAGAAAACTAGATTTGTGTAAGAAGCAAACAAACAAACACACACACACACACACACACACACACACACACACACACACACACACACATAAACATTCTTCTTCTTTATATAAAAGATTTTTAGTATGAATTTAATCATGTTGACTAGATTTAACACTTTTAAAGTTTTTCCTATTCATTTATTTGTACAGTACATTAATTTGTGTTCATGGGTGAAATGAAACAGCTGGAAGCAATCATGGGCATGCGATCAGTGACCACGAAAAAAAAATTATATTAAGAAAAAAATAACATTCATTAATATAATTAATTACTGATATCACCTATATATTGTGCAGAAAAATAATACTAAACATTTAAGGGAAAGAAAAAAAAAATGACGAGTGCTCAAACATAAGACAGATAAAGAGTGGTATAACTGGCAGAAGTTATTTCATTTCGTATTAGTTGAATAAAATTTAGTGGTTTTAATTAAAATTCACAATGCACAATTTTTCCTTTTCAGATTTGAGTAATTTTGATGATTTAGTAGAATAGAATGTTAGGCCTAATCGCTGACAATCTGTACATTCCGATAAGGGTAATCGCTGATGAATTTGCTGTACTTTTAAAACTTCATTAACACTGATCCTAATTGAATTCTCCTGCAATATTTAACACCTCTGAAGTTAAAAACGAATATGTGATAATTTTTAGAAACATTGGAAAGAAAATTACGGTATTTTGAAAATGGCTAGCCAAATGTGAAGAACTGCTTGTAAGGAGAGTAGAACTCAGACTGAAGTTATGAAACATTTACACAAAAAAAAAAAAAAGATCAGGACGAACCTCTAATATTAATACAGTCCGTCCCAAAAAATTACGAACATTGTTTTTTTCTGTGTAATGGAAAGAATTCGACAAATTGTTAACATAGTTTATTGTTACTCTATAAGATAGGAAATTATTTCAATGCTGCTATGTGTTTAACAGTCAGATCACATAAGAAAACATCCGAAAAAAAAGAAACAGGCGTTTTTGCTGTCCCAAAAAAGTATGAACATAGTATGAAAAACGTCAAACAATACAAAGAACGTATGAATTAATAATCAATAAACTTGCCATTTCTTTTAATCACTACAAAAAAACGATGTTTCATTGATTCAATGAGTTTGCGCAAGTTCAGAAGTGGAATTTCCTCCCATGACTTTAGAACGGCCGTCTAAAGGTCCTGAACGGAATCAAATTGACGTCCATCCTTATAAACAGCCCTAACCAAGATTCCCCACACATTCTCGATTGGCTTTAAATCAGGACTCAATAACGGACATTCTAAAATAGGGATGTGCTTTTGATTAAGCCATTGTTTTGTCGATACTGATGCATGAATTGGAGCATTGTCTTGTTGAAAAATGTAATGCTCTCCACCAATACGGACAGCGTGTGGGAGTAAATGTTCGTTAAGCATCTCTTGATATGCCGTAGAATTCATTCTGCCAGTGACGATTGCAAGTGATGACTTTCCGTTCATGCTGAAGCTACCCCAGATCATCAGGGAACCACCTCCTTGAACTCTCTTGCTGAAGTATTGTTCTTCATGGCGCAGGTCGTGCCAATATCGCTGTAGTCCATCAGGTCCATCTAGATTGAATTTTTTTTCGTCACTGAATATGACATGTTCCCACTCCTTGTCCCACGTCATGTGATCTTTGGCCCATTGTAGACGTTGTTGCAGATGTGCTGCTTTGAGGGCTGGTCGTTGTTTGCGTTTCATGAATTTAATGTTTTTGTCGCTTCTTAAAATGCGATGCATACTTGATTTGGAGATTTCATGATCCAATTCTTGGGCTATTGTACATGTTGAGCAATTTTTGTGGGTATCTAATCGCACTACTTCTCGTCTAGTACGGCTCGTTGCTTTTTTCTTGCGGCCACTTGCGTGTTTGCCGCTCGCAGTTCGTTTCCCTTTCAAATATTCATTAACTGTCGATGTTGCACGACCAATTCTTCTGGCTATTTCAGCTTGTGAAACACCTTCAGATGCCAGGGCATCCATATAACCTTTTTCATGTTCTGTAACATCTTTCCTCTTCCCCATCTTGTGAGAAGTGGTCAATTTTTTTAAAAACTTGTAGGACTACAAGCAGAGTTCCTTCTATCTATCTATATGGAACTTTCATGTTAATAAATGCTTCCACCTACTGCGAAATGATCATGTTCTGTGTGTTCGTAATTTTTTGGGACATCACATTTAAGGTAGACTGGGGGGTTTGTTATTTCTTACGTGCCTGAATGTTAAACACATAATAGCAACATTGCGATAAATGCCTATTTTGTACAGTAACAGTAAACTGTGTTAACAATTTGTTGAATTCTTTCCATTATACAGAAAAAACCAATGTTCGTAATTTTTTGGGACGGACTGTAGTTTATATTACAGCTGTATCGTAATTGCATTAATTGTATAATTGTGAAAATTTTTATTTAAAAGAAATTTAAAATAACAGCAGAAGCGATTTAATTACATATACAAACTCATGTAGTGTTACTTTTCCTGAAGACCACAAATCCGGAAAAACCACGAATCCAGGAGCCTTCTGGTCCCAAGTATTCTGGATTTGTGGTCCTCTACTGTACCAGTATATTAAATATCATGCACTTGTATCGTTTGAAATTCTTCAGATCGAATTTCATTTCTTTTCGAGACTTCACTTATACATTCACTTTTGGCAATGAGAAAGCGGGCAGGAAATTGAGAAAAAAAGAAACGTGAATTAATGTACTGTATCTTGTATAGACTGTTTAACTTACTGAAGTGCATTAGCTTTCTTGATGAAACGTTCTTGGATGAATTAAAAGATGAACATAGTGACAGTTAATAAGCTTTAATGATCGCTGATTTTTTTAGGTGAATGGTTGTCTCATCTTTTTTTGAAAATTCACTCTTGCAAGAGTATTATTTTGCGACAGGAAATTGAGAGAAAACGTGAATAAAGTACTGCATAATGTATTATTGTATAGACTGTATAATGTGCTATAATATAGCTGTATATTATGTACACAGTAGCTTCATTTGAAGTTAACACCCCCCCCCCCACCCTCCCGACCACCGGGCTAAAATTGTCACAACAAAGTTGGATTACTATATGCGATTTTTTTAACTTTCATTTTGCATAATATGCGTATTATCTATATATATAAAAATAAATTGCTGTTCGTTAGTCTCGCTAAAACTCAAAAACGGCTTGACCGATTTGAATAATTTCTTTTGGTTTTGTTTCCTCTAATACAGGGGCGGTTTAAAACAATTAAGAATAAGGAAAACGAACCCCTAAGGGGGGGAAAGGGGGATTGAAAATTTGTTAACACATTTAACTGGTGTTGCATTGTATACTTAACACATTAACTGGTGTGGCACTACATAATTAACCATATTAACCTCTTTTAGGGAGGGGGTAACAAATAGTAGAGTGTGCTATCCATGTAGCGTGATATCTCCACCATGACCTACCTAAAACCTTCCCAGGGTCCATCGGAATTACCATGAAAAATTTCATCAAGATTGGTCTAGCCATTTTGAGATGTATAGCGAACAGATAGGTCCATGTGTGTTTCTTTCTTATATAAATCTATAGTCTAATTCCAATCTTGATGAAATTTGCAAATTTGATCTTCAAAGCAAGAAGAAGGTCACTGTCTACATGAGATTTCGAAAAAATAATATTTATCGATAATAATTCATGGATTTAAATTCAAATTATGGACCAAAAATATATATCTCCTGACGAACAATGCAAGGTAAAGTTTGTGCAACAATAGACTGCTCTGTTTGGTTCAACAGTAGTGATAGCAACACAGAATTCTAAAAATGATATGGCATTAAATACAAAAATTGGAGAAAATATACCAGATTCTGCCAATCAAATAGTTATGTATGTAAGACATGTTCATTAAGACACGTAAATAAATCTCAAGACTGATCATTTTGTAAATTTCAATAACAATAATATTTTGAGGACACACAACTTACATGCATAAATCGAGGACCCCCTCTTATAAAAAATAATATTCTTCGGGCTTTCTAATTTCCTGACCATAATTTAAAGTTTCGCCTAATGGTCGGCAGCATACAGCTGGAAGGGTCTTCCTCCTCTGAGAATCAGTGAGAAGGCGTCGGAAATTTTAACAATACATATAATTCCTGTCCTTTGTGCTTTTCTTAGAATTGATAGTTGTTAGAATGTAACATTTTCTTGAAAAGCTTTAAAAATGAGCAGTAAATGGAAATAATGGAGAGTTAGCAGTCTATTGAGAAACAGTGGAAAGGCAGCAGAGAAAGCAGCCCCTTCACTCGGTGCTGTATCGATTTTTCCAGCACACTGCTTCAACTAAACAAGTGGTGAGTGACCCTGTGCCCGTCGATGCAAATGTGTCAACAGAAGAAACTGCGACTGCCAGATCACACCAAGTGATGCATGCACCAGTTTTGCTTCAAGACCTTGAGAGCAGAGTGTGAATTGCAACAGTTTACCAATTAGAAAAACTGATGGAAAAATTCCGCAACCTAGATTCGAACCAGGAACCTCGACTGTCATGGTCGATGCCTCTATCAATTGGGCTATCAAAGACACTTGAACAGCCATGTTGTCACTAAGTGTCTTAAAGACAACCAAGTTGTCAAGAAGGAAAGCCCAATGGGAGGTGGGCACCTGGTTCACAGATCGTGAATTTCTCCTATCCAAACCATCAGAAAGTTTGATGAACACACAATAAGAAATAAAGAAATTAAACTGGAGCAAACACCAAACATTAGGTAAAGACTACTTGGTTGTTTTTAAGACACTTAGTGATAGCATGCTGTTCAGGTGTCTGCGATAGCCCAATTAGTAGAGGCATTGACCATGACAGTCGAGGTTCCTGGTTCGAATCAAAGTTGCAGAATTTTTATATCCATTTTTATAATTAATATTGTTTACCTGATGCTTGGAGTTTGCTCCAGTTTAATTTCTTTATTTCCTAACAGTTTATCAATTGTTGGAATTGCAGAGTACACAGGCACAAACGATAATGTACATCCATCGCCACCCAAGAAGAGAATTTTGGAATTGTGGGATTTTTAGATAAACAAATGAATTTTTAAAGGTCAGGTCACACAAAATAAAAGAACTACAGCCATAGCCAGGGCTGAAAAAACGTCAGATCAAACTACTGTTTCATTTTCATTCTATTTCCTCCCAATTTCATAGCCCTACACATTAATCCACACATTGTTTCTCCTGCACTATGGGTAAACTCGCTCAGCTATACACAATATTCCAACAGGAACCGGGGAGAACTGTTACAGGGCCATCCATTAGGAATATTTTAAAAGGTTTTTTTCTGTTTTTCTATATGAATTTTTACTGTTTTAATGTGTTAATTTTTACTGTATATTCCCATTCAGATATTGCAAACTTTCATCAAAAAAGAGCCCAAGCAACGCCAGGTATATCAGCTAGTATTCCAATAATTATGGTAATTCATAAATTGGCATTAGAATTTCCAGATTACCAGAAAATTTTGTTTGATCTGGAAATGATACTTCTCCCTAACTTCCAGATCATCAATATTCAACCAGATTAAAGGATTTTTACTAAATTAAGTTGTCTTGCTATTACATGTATGTTTTATATAATCACATATGTTGCATGCAATTATTTTAATATTGCATTATTATTTTATTAATTATGGTAAAAATGATCAGTGCTGGATTTGCTATGATAAGTGGCAATTATATATTCGGATTTCTCAAGATATTTAAAATCTGTTTGTCATATACAGGGTGATCCAAAAGTCCGTAGAATTTTTAAACCCTTATAATTATTAAACTATTTACAATAAAACTATGCGGTTTGCACAGAAATGCTCAGAAACACAGGGGATTTTGTTTATAATGAAAAATATTTTTTTATAATACCGTATTTTTTCGTATATAGGCTGCGGCTCTAAACCCCAAAAAATCGAAAATTTTAGAAGTGTGGCCTGAAAAAAATATTTTTTTTCTGAAAAAATCATTATCGGTAATTTTGGATAGAACAAAAAAAAATATCGAACTACTTCGTTTTAGCGTCCCACGGTATATTACATAGTAATTTATATAGCAATTTTATTATTTATATACAGTCGAATCCCGTTATAACGAAGTTCAATGGCCCATCGGTTTACTTCGTTATAATGAAAACTTCGTTAAATCGAGATTGCAAATTAATTTGAGAATAAATGAAAAATAGCTCATTTTAAACCAAGAATATACATTTTTTAATGGTTATCTGTATTTACGGCAATTATCAATCAATTTTAGCGTTTTAAATATACATTAGTGTTAGGATTGTGAAATAATCTGTAGTATAACAGTAATGCTTCATCCTTACCGGAAATCATGATTAAAAACGGAGGTTGTACTTTTTGCTGTTAAGTCTTTGCCGCTATAAATAGTAGTCTATGTGCATAATTTCAGTAAATAAATTGAACATGACAAAGATTTTATTTTTTAATGGTTCTTGTTTTCAGATATTTAAACTAGTTTAACATAATTAAAATACAAGCATTACAATGGGCATGGCCTCCTCTAACTAATTATAATCTCGGAAGCCTCGCATTGAGTGTCTTGCTTGTATCCTTCGTAACATTACGCGAATAAAATAGTACCATTTCACGTGACTAAAATAGCTCCATTTTAATGCAATTCTTTAAGTTTTTTCTTCTGTTTAATATTAAACATCGTAGATTTAGTTCAAACTTAATAGTACTGTATTGCACTTATTAGAATAATTGAATTTTACAGACCGTATTTTTTTTTTTGAAGAATTACGAGTAACAAAACCTTGCGCCATTCACACGCGGGACTACCGGAATGCTATCGCTTTACCGAGGCTTCCGAGTATAATCTCGGAAGCCTCGGTTTTACTATCGTTTATTGATTTAAATTCCCCACAAAATATTGATAACAATACATTACATGTACACAGTATTGAAAATAGTGATGAATAAGATGTTTGAAAACAATACTGTATTTCTTAAAACACGATCTTCAAATCGTTTTGTTTGTAGGTCTATGCGAGGCTTCCGAGTATAATCTCGGAAGCTTCAGCCTATGCTAAAATAATTCGTGACAAGAGCGGTTTTTTTAATTTGCTGATTTTTACAGATTCGATTTGCCACTTATCTAAAATTTCGTTATAGTGAAATTATAATGTTGTGGGGACCAAAAATTTGCTTCGTTACAATGAGTACCCCCTTTGGATTTAATTTTTGGAGTAGGAGAGCTATTGCACTCTGGGGAGGTAAATTCGTAAATAGCTATTGTGCTATTGGATTGTGACTAATTCTCATTTCTCTTTATTTGTTTTTATCACATTTCAATGGAATACTGCGTTGATATGCACTGATGAATAGAGAGGAATTCACGAAATATGCCTCTTAAAATATTTTCGAATCACTCCATCGAAATGCACTTGTCTCGGCCAACTGCGCACATCCAACGTTGGATGAAACTTAATTATTGTTGGTCATTCCTGGTCCTCAGATTCCTGTCGTTTAATTCGTTATAAAGATTTCATTATAGCGGGGTCGTAATAACATTAAATGAATAGGATTTTTGCCGGGACCGCAGAAAAACTTCATTATAGTGAAAACTTCGTTACAATGGAATTCGTTATAAAGGGATATGACTGTAACTATCTAAATTATTTTTATATACTTAATGAAACTTTTATAAATTTATTAATTAACTGTGTAATTAATTATAGTAATCTCGTTTTTAATTTAGTGTAACTCTTCGACAGCGGCCATGGCTCTATCAAGTGCCGACCAATAGCGCGATAGAGTAGAGCATTCTATGACATCATAACACCTAGGAGCGTAGCCAATGAGAAAGACCTCAACCTTGGAGTAGAGTGGGCTAGCAGAAGGAATGAAATCACCAACAATAGCTTTAACAAGTGAATTTCATAATAATTTATGAATGAAAATATATGTGACTGGTTAATTATTGTTCTGAAGGGTTAGAATATTAATTTCACTGTTAGAAAACGATTGAACAAAGGCTGGATAATTTAAAGCCATGAACTCAAATCCACCATGTTTTTATCGGATAATTTTTTAGCGATCAGCGATCGATTTGCCTTTTCATAAAATATAAAGTGTAACAGAATTTTCATATAAAGATAGAAAGCAAATATAAGAGAAAATAGGTATAATAAGCATTGTATTGGCTATCGACCAAAGATTATTCCGCGATAAAAAAGAAAAAATAAAATATATTGGCAATGTACAACTGTGAAATCAGGAGCAGTTTTTTTGTTTGTTTTTTTTTGTGGGGAGGAAGGGCTAATCTTTATTAATAGAAGAAAGAAATTCAACTCTATTTATCATACGAAACAATTGTACTTACTTTATACAAGATTTATAGTAAAATAGAGTCGAACTGTTGTTAGTTTTTTTTAAATATTAATACCCCCTCTCCCCTCACCAACTGAAATGAGGAGTAGCGTCAAAGTCGCAAGTGTAATGATTTATGGTTGATAGACAGTACATATATATATCTGTATATTTGATCAGTACATATTTTATACTTGCTTCCTATTTTTTTATAGGAAACTTCGGTTACACTTTATACTTTTTGAAAAGGTAAATCGATCGCAGAGCGGCAAAAATTATCCGATAAAAACACAGTAGATTTAAGTTCATGGCTTTAAATTAACCAGCCTTTGTTGAATCGTTTTCTAACAATGAAATTAATATTCTAAGCCTTCAGAACAATAATTAACCAGTCACATAGATTTCCTTTCATAAATTATTATGAAATTCACTTGTTAAAGCTATTGTCGGCGATTTCTTCTGCTGGCCCACTCTACTCCAAGGTGTTGTGATGTCATAGAATGCTCTATCGTGCTATTGGTCAGCATTTCGTTGAAAGAGCCATGGCCGCCGCCGAAGAAATAAAGAGTTACGCTCGTTTATTAAAATGAAATTACTATAAATATTTACACATTTCATTAATAAATTTATACATGTAAAAGTTTCATTAAATATATTAAAATAATTTAGAAGGTTATATAAATAATGTAACTGGTGTCTAAATTACTATTTAAGATACTGTGGGACACTAAAACGAAGTATTCGATCTTTTTGTAGACCCTAGAAGTTTGCGGCCTAAAGTGAATTGCAGCCTTTAAAGGGTTATTTTTTTCGTTCCATCGTCAAATTTGCGGCTGCGGCCTAAAGTGAATGCGGCCAATATTCGAAAAAATACGGTAGTTATATTTTTGACCAAAAGATGGCACTGGAGTTTTAAATTAGTCTTAAATTTTGAATCTTCAAAAATCGCTTGTGTCAAAGCATTTCTTAAAGCAACATCGAAATAACATCATTAGAGCCAAGATAATGCACAATTAACTCATCTGCTTATTTCACGCGTGATAAGATTGTATTCTACATGAAATTCCAGCATCATCTTTTGGTCAAAACTCTAATATAGAGCTTATTCATGAGCCTTACAATATGGCGGCAGCAGCTTCAGCTCCGACTTTGATTGGCGGCAGCAGCTTCAGCTCCGCCGTTGATTGGCAGCTGAAGCTGCTGCCACCATGTTGTATACCAGTTTCACGCTGTGATTGGTTGCTGCGGAACGACGTCACTCTGATGAATAAGCTCTATAAAAAAAATATTTTCATCCATTATAAACAAAAATCCCCTGTGTTTCTGAGCATTTCTGTGCAAACTGCATCGTTTTATTGTAAATAGTTTAATAATTATGGGATTTTAAAAAGTCTACTGACTTTAGGATCACCCGGTATTTTAACAAAATCTGTAGCTATGAAATTAATCTAATTTAGCCTTATTTCTGCAGATCTGAATTAAAAATTAGGAAATAAATAAAGCAATGCAATTGAGAAGAAAGAATGAATGCAAACCTAGCAATTACAAAAATATTAATCTATGTGTACATCCAAAATGTTGATTTTATCAATGTAAAATTGAGTTGAGGATACTGAAATTTTCTCAAAATTAACATTAGGTTTCAAAATTCATAATTATTTTGGGATAATAGAAAATTCATTTGCATCCATTAGACTAGTTTACATTTTAATATGAATTTGATTGAAATTCTTAATCTGTTTATTTGTAGATGAAAATTAATAAACTTACAATGTATATAAAAAAGTTCAACCACCATTGCCGAAGTATTTTATATTGCTCTCATCAAATTAGGGCCAGTTTCCAAAATACGTTCACTAAAATGACAATTTTTACCCCTTTGTAACACTGTAACATACTTA